>VNJQ01001312.1:0-36223 GCA_008042515.1 Drosophila truncata | reverse complement strand
ATCTAGTTTTCAACAGCGAGCCCAAAAAATGTTTTCAAAAATCCACATTTTAGGACACGCAATTGTAAACCTGAATGTTGACTAAAATATATATTAGTTTGTTCAGTATTTTTTATAATATTATAATTAATACACTTAAGTTGCAGCGCCATCTTATTTTAAGGAAGACCTCTCACCAAAATTAAATAAAAATACAATTTTTTATGAAAGTATTCCCTTAAATATAATGGTCTGAAAACACTTCAATTTATTTTAGATTTTCTATTATTATAAAATTTTTTCTTTGATTTTATTTTTATTAAAAATATTACCCACTTTTCACTTCCATTTTATTTTGTTATTCTCTAATTATTTTAGAAGTAGCTCAACAATCTAGTTTTCAACAGCGAGCCCAAAAAATGTTTTCAAAAATCCACATTTTAGGACACGCAATTGTAAACCTGAGTATTGACTTAAATATATATTGGTTTTTTCAGTATTTTTTATAATATTATAATTAAATCACTAAAGTTGCAGCGCCATCTTATTTTAAGGAAGACCTCTCACCAAAATTAAATGAAAATATAATTTTTATGAAAGTATTCCCTTAAATTTAATGGTCTGGTTTTCTTTTAAAAACTTTTAACTTGGATCTTCTTTGGTATATTTTTTGGTTATATCAGAAGCAGCTCAACCGCCTTGTCTGCACCCCACCATCACAATATGTTTTTTAAAAATCAACATATTAGAAGATGGGGCGAAAACCTGACTGATGATTAAATGTATATTTTTTTGCACAGTATTATTTATGAAATTAAAATTGGGCTGACGACAGTGACAATATCTTATTTTAAGGATAACCAACATTAAAATTAAATAAAAACAATTTTAATAGAAGCTTTCCTTTAAATACGATTGTCAGTTTTTTTTTTGTTTTTACCTTTTTATGATATTTTTCACACACTTCTTTTATATTTGAAATTTTTAATTTAAATTTGTGTTCAGACCATTATATTCAAGGAATTCTGGCAGTATTATAGTTCAATTGTTCTATAGTACTGGAAGTATTCCCTAAATATAATGGTCTGAAAATAAGTGCACTTTAATGGAGTTTTCTTTTTAACACTTTTAACTTAGGTCTTCTTTAGTATATTTTATTGGTTATATCAGAAGAAGCTCAACCGCCTTGTCTGCACCCCACCATCATAATATGTTTTCAAAAATCAACATATTTGAAGATGGGGCGAAAACCTGACTGATGATTAAAATCTATATTTTTTCGCACAGTATTATTTATAAAATTAAAACTTATTGTAAGGATAACCAACATTAAAATTAAATGAAAACAATTTTAATGGAAGCTTTTCTTTAAATACGATTGTCAGTTTTGGTTTGTTTTTGACTTTTTATGATATTTTTTACACACTTCTTTTACATTTGAAATTTTTAATTTAAATTGTTTTCTGACCATTATATTCAGGGAATGCTGGAAGTATTATAGTTCAATTTTACTATAGTACTGGAAGTATTCCCTAAATATAAGGGTCTTTTTTCTTTTTAGCACTTTTAACTTAGATCATTTTTATAAGATTTTAATGGTTATATCAGAAGTAGCTCAACTGCCTCGTCTGCACCCCACCATCATAATATGTTTCTTAAAATCAACATATTAGAAGATGGGGCGAAAACCTGACTGATGATTAAAATGTATATTTTTTTGCACAGTATTATATATAAAATTAAAATTAACACATTTATATTTGGGGTGACGACAGTGACGACATCTTATTGTAAAGATAACCATCATTAAAATTAAATGAAAACAATTTTAATAGAAGCTTTCCTTTAAATACGATGGTCAGTTTTTGTTTGTTTTTGACTTTTCATGATATTTTTCATAAACTTCTTTTACATTTGACATTTTTATATTTTTTTTTCATTAATTTTGATAATGGATTTATGCGAGAATTATAATTCAATACTTTCAATGTTTTATGGCTTAAAATTATTCTAATTTGTGGTTTTTCAGACTGTTTTGTGGGTAGAACTGAAAGGAATACATAATATATAGAAATATAAAATAGAAATTAAAGAAATACAATATATAGAAATATAAAAATTGTATGGCTGAACATGAACGTTATTTAATTATTATTTCATGCTTTCCTATTAAATTTATACTTTAAACAAAAATATAGTCAAGCTTAAATCAAGCTCCTATTTTTTTCTGATTCAAATATATAATATCTATAAATTCAACTCATTCTTGTTGTCTTTCAGCTGCTGGACATTTGATGGAAATCGAAGAAAAAAATAAAACAACTGGAGGTATGCAACCGTCAGGCAGCCCTTGGAGTCTAACCAACTGGATCATGGCCATTAAGCGAAGGAGAAAATGTACCTCGAGACTTGAGATGCATTTTGGGGATGGTGTTTCCAGGGGGTTGCAGCTGAAGCTGTAGCTGTAGCTGTAGCTGTAGCTCTTGGAGTGCCTCAGCCTGGAAGGTGGATACTTTTCCCGGGAGCCAAGCAATTAGCTTTGTGCCACACGTAGCCAGGGCTCCGGGACAGGCAGCAGCAGCAGCATCGTCATAAAAGAACCAGGTCAAGTGCTGCTCCAGGAAGGAGAAACTCAAGATGATGTCGCCAACACCCCCGTTCCGTTTTCGGACAAGTACGCCCATTAGGTAGCGACACAAAAAAAAACACAAATTTCGAGGGGGGAGCAAACAGTAAATGGAAGAAGCCCTGCCATCGGGGACAGCAGGAGGAACAGGGATCTGGTTGTTGTTGGGGGTGTGTGGAGCCAGAAAACAACGCAACGGCAGGACAAACATGACATGACTGACTCTCGCTCAGTAATGGCGGATACAATATGCATAGAAACACCCATCAACACGGAGCCAACGCTGCTAACTGCCCTGAAGGATGCACAGAGGATGCGGAACTGGAGCCGGGAGCCGGCGGGAGCTGTGAGCTGGGCTTATGTTTGCCTTCAATTAGAAGTTTTTCGGGGCAAAAGCCCCAATGCCTAAGGCCTGTTTTCTCAGTGTTTTGTGCGAGCTTCAAAAACTAGAACAGCAAAAGTCAGGCGGAAAGGGTAAGGCTTAAATTTAAATTTTTTAAATATTACTTAATTAAGAGCTGTGAAAAATGATAGCTGCAAAAAATAATAAATTTAATTTAAAACCCACCAGAAATACGATTTCATATATACTTTTCTTTCCAGGATTGGCAGCAGAAGCTTCATCAGGAGCAGCAGGAGCCCCCTCAGCCAGGTAGGTGGCCCAACCTCTCCTCCTTCTCCTTAGTCCATTGAACCGCTGCTGTTTTTGCTCACCAATTGAGATATTAGTGGCAGTGCCATAAGTTGAAGCAAAAGACCAAGTCCTGGATCACCCTGAAGGCAGCGCCGTATTGCAATTTGGCCAACACTCATTCATTATGTCTCACAGTTATTTAGGCTCGGCTTGGCTCTGCTCTGCTCTGCTCTCTTGTCTGCAATTGGATTCAATTTAGTTACGAGCCAGTTGATGGGATCGGTAAGCAGGGTCCAGGCTACTCGGAGAGTTTGCTGAGGGGATGCACTCCGAGATGGAGATGGAGATGGAGCTGGAGCTGGGGAGGATCCCAGGCAAAACGTCCGAGACACGAACCAAGCCAAAATCGATATGACTCGATTAACGTGCTGGGATCGCTGATGCTAGAGGAGGAGAAGGTGGTGGAGCTGCAGGAGGAGCAGCACCAGCAGATGCAGGGTGAGTAGAAGAAGAGGAACCTCTTCTTCGTCGGTGGTGCTATTGATGCCTGTGGTTGCCTGGACGACTCTGAGAGATGGAGACGCTCTGCTCTGGGCCGCCCCGAGCTTCTGCCGGCTGTTGGTGGCGCCAGCCGTAGGCCGTTCCAAGAGTTCTGTTACGAAATTTAAAGAAAAAAGGATTTATATATCATTTTTTGTTAAATTTATGAAAATTGTAAGCTTTGTGGCTTAAATTGTAATATGTAAATTGATATAATGTAAAATTAATAAAGAATTCTTAGGAAAAAAAGAAATAACAAGTACTCACAGAGGTATTCTAGTAAAAAATTAAGTTTTTAGCTTAAAAGTGCCGTTGAAAAATGTTAAAAATTAATAAAAATATTGCAAATATTTTGTTCACCAGGAATATATAAAAATTGTAGGCTTTGTTACTTGCATTTGATGTAAAATTATTAGGGAAACATGAAAAAATTAAAGACTTGTAATAGTGATCAATGATCAAGGAGATATTCTAGTAAAAAATCAAGTTTTAGCTTAAAAGTTCCTTTAAAAAAATATGAAATAATAATAAAATGAAGTTAATATTTTATTTACCAGGAATATATAAAAAATGTAAGCTTTGTGACTTGCATTTGATGTAAAATTATTAGGGAAACATGAAAAAACAAGGACTTGTAATAGTGATCAATGATCAAGGAGATATTCTACTAAATATCTAAGTTTTTAGCTTAAAAGTTCTTTTAAAAAATATTAAATAATAATAAAATAAAGTAAATATTTTATTTACCAGGAATATATGTAACTTGTGGCTTGAACTTGATATAAAATTATTAGGAAAACACGAAAAACAAGGACTTGTAATGGTATAAATCATAAAAGTGATATTCTAGTAAAAATTCAAGTTTCTAGCTTAAAAGACCCGTTGAAAAATATTAAAAATTAATAAAAATAATGCAAATATTTTGGTTATATATTTTTTTATATATTTTCAAAGCTTCCTCTAAAGTTTTTGGCTTCCCCTCGGCGGCAGCTCTTGGAGCCAGACTCCCAGATCGCCAGCTCTGGGCAGCTACTTCTACTTTGCGTGGTCGCGTTCATCATTTTGGTGTCTTGTTTTGTGGGTTTCATTGCCTTCTCCTCCTGCCTGCTGCCTGCTGCCTGATCGCCGTTGTTAAATAGCTGGGCGGAACTTGATGAGATGATGGGCAATTATCTGCGGGAGGTCCGCACGGTGCACACTGGCAACAAACTATGTCTTACAACGTTGTGCCAGCTTTTATTATTTTTTCTTTGTTTTTTTTTTGTTTTAACTTCTTTTTTTTTGTTTCTTTTTTGTCTCAGTTTTATTTCTTTTTTTCTTTTTTTGTTGGCAATGCAATTTTGTGGTTGCGTTGCGCATGCGCGCCAGCTTCAGCGCCATCGCCATCAACGCCTCACGAGGCCAATAAGAGCGAAAGAGAAAGCCTCTCAGTGAGAGGCTGAGACACCCAAGGTACATATGTATGTATGTAAGGTAGAGCGAGAGAGAAGGCCACATAATGGGGGGGACTCTGTCTCCCTAGAAAGAGGAAGACACCACGCGTGCGCACTAACAAGCGCTGAAAGCTGGAGGAGATCAGTGTGCGAAAGGAAAACGCAACGAATGTGGGAGAGAGGGTGTCCTTAAAGGGATACCAGAGAGGATGGGCCCAGGGTATGGGAAGAAGAAGATGCACCAGCACCACCAGCAGCAGCAGCGGATCAGCAGCAACTTTGGCAACAGCCAATCATTGCTTCCAGGCCAATTTTGGGGCCATCCAGAGATGACAAGTATTAAGCTGAGAAGTAAAATAAATATACTTACCGATTTTCTATTTATTTTTCTAATTTCTAAAACACTTTAAGCTTATTTTTCACTAAAGAACTTTTAATGTCAGCACGAGGTACAGTTTCGCGAAATAATGAAAGAATGCCATCGAAAACTTATCGATGTCAGCACGAAGTACAGTTTCTGGAATTGAAAACTTATCGATAACTTGTCTTGCCAACTTGCTGGTTAAAAAAAACCAAAGAGACCTATCAAAAAAATCTATTTTCTGGTATAAAAAACCCTAAGAATATTAAATTGATGTCTGGCAACTCTGGTTAACATCATCAAAAAAGTTGGCAGTCCTTTTTTTGAATTTCTCTTTTGGGGGATCTTCTTAAAAATATGTAAATCATAACAAACTTGTAAAAAATTAAGGAGTTTTTGTAAATATTTATTTAGAAAAATCAAGTAAATAGTAATTATTATTATATTTTTTAGGACTGGGCATCCCTGATGGCATTGGTGGCTCTGCCAGTCAGTTAGTTCCTGGCGGTGATGGTGCCCCGGCTTTGGTGGTGCGCGCGGTGGCGGCTCTGACGGCTCTGGCGGCCAAACAAACACGATGAGGCGTTGTTGGCGTCAGCGAAACTGCATGCAGACACAGACACAGGCCGCCAGAGAAAGGAAAGAGGAGCGAGGAGCGAGGAGCGAGGAGCGAGGAGGAAGTACCTACCGCTTCTACCAGCCGGCGACGCCCTGGCGACGACTGGTGGTTAGTTGGGGATCGTAGCAGGGATCGGGAGTTGGGAGTCTCTCCCGTCTCGAGTCTCGGCTGACACGCTGGCATTCGATAATTGCCTTGGAAAGTATGCGCTTCTCTCGGTTGCAGTCTGCACAAAATATCCACCAGTAACTTCTTCCCCCTCACGGATGATGCCTCGACGACTCTCTCTCGCTTCGATTGGCTGGGCTTGGGAGCTGAGCAGGGGAAACCGGGATCTGGTGCCGAATCCACACTGGCAATTAATTACTTTTTGCCCAAGCCCCGACCGGCAATAGCTGTGAGAAATGATTTCATTTTGTGGCAGCAGCTAATTGGCCGCAAAACGACGCTCGGGAAGAGAGTAGAAGAGAAGAAGTCTCATCAAATGGGGGGCAATAGAGTGATCTTCAAGAATCACTCTTGACTTGAAGGAATCGATCACTGGTTAAGAAGGTAGAATGAGTCGGGGAAGGTCATTAACCAGCAGAAAAGTTGGTTTATCATTTATATTTATTATATTTTTAAAAGAGTTTGAAATTTATAAAGAAAATATATATTTTTCTTCCTTAAAAGACTTCTTAATCTCCATACAAAAAATCTTGAAGAGGCAATTATACCACCATTCACATCAAGAAGGTATTTCTCAGTGATCCTGCCATCTGAGAATGTCAAACCAATTGCCAGAGATCGAAGGGTAAGTGCCGCCGCTTGTCCCCTCTTATCCTTTTTATTTCTATCCTCTTCCCTTTTGTTTGATCCTCAGCACAAGGATAATTCTGTTGGGCAAAATGGCCTTATCCTGCGCTTATCGGCAATCTGCTGTTCAAGCCGCTTCAACTTAATTAGTGCACGCTCTTACAAAAAAAAACGCAAAATCGACAGGCGAAACAAAGCCAAGCCACTGAGCCACTTCAGGATGTCAATCCAAAAATAAAAAAAAGGAAGAAACCAGGAAGGAATCAGGGAACGGGAACGGGAAAAACAGCCAAAGAACGGGAGCTGAAACGATGACAAACAACCGGAGGAATGATGAATGAGCAATGACAGAAGCCGGAAGCCAAAGCAGTTGGCCATGTGATGGCTAGTGATGCATGCGTTCCACTATAGCGGCAGGACATCTGTGCAGAGGAATAAAAGAAGGTGGATAATATCTAAGAATATTTATAGTATTACTTGGATCTATGTTAAGAGCGGTTAAATGAGGTTAAATTTATAAAAAGAACTTAGACTTAACCTTTTCAAGTCCAAGTTAGTTCCTAAAAACAAAGAAGGTGGATAATATCTAAGAATATTAATAGTATTACTTGGATCTAGGAATATATTATACTAAGATCGGTTAAAAAAGGTTTAATTTATGATAAAAACTAAGATTTAACCATTTAAAGTCCAAGTTAGTTCCTAAATAAATCTTGAATCTCTCTAAACTCTTTTTCTGTAAACTGTTTTTGAATTTATCTAGGATCTAGGATCGATAGGGAAAATATTATATTAAGAGAGGTTTGATTTATGATAAAAACTAAGATTTAACCATTTAAAGTCTAAGATAGTTTCTAAAAACTTGTTTAATCTCTCTAAACTCTTTTTCTTAAAACTGTTTTTGGAATTATTTAGGATCTAGGATCGATCTACGAATATATTATATTAAGAGAGGTTTGATTTATGATAAGAACTAAGATTTAACCATTCAAAGTCTAAGATAGTTTCTAAAAACTTGTTTAATCTCTTCTAACTCTTTTATTGAATTTATTTAAATTATATATATTTTTTAGAATATTTTCTTTCAGTGCCTTTATCCATTTCAGGCTCGAGTGTGTGATTGCTATCAACAGCTTGATTTTAATTTCACCTCTCTTTCGCTTTTCTACCAAACAAAGGCATGTCCTTGTGTTTGTTTCGTTTCAGGTTAGTTCTTTTTCTCTTCTGCTGTTGTGTTGCGTTTTGTTTTTCCAACTGTTCCATCGCCATCGTGTCCTGCATGGGCACTTCCTTCTGGCGGCATGCAGCGGAGCGGATGAGCCGCATAGTTGGCCAGCAAGGTGGAAAAATCAGAACAAGGATGAGCCCAAGAGAGAGAGAGAGAGAGAGAGGGGGTAGGATATGCAGGATATGCAGGCTGTAAGGCATAGTTGCTGCACAATAATAAGCTAGCCTAACCTCTCAGCCCAAGGATAATTACTTTTGTGCAATTATGCGATTAGTTTATAGGCCAATAAGTTTCTATAGAGCGGGTTTCCGTCCTCGTACTCGGCTCACTCTCCTTGATAATTGTGGCTAAAAATATACGCAAAAGGAAGTTCCTGTACACAGGAAAAGGAAAATCCTTTTTTTTTTAGCTAAGGAAAATAGTGAAGATTACTTGAAAAATTGATATTTTATATATTTTACTTTGAGCTTACATTTATATCTAAAAAATATAGTTTTATTTATACTCACAGTGCCATGACTCATCTCTTTATAACCCCGATTGGAATCCTTACTGATTCAATCAGCAAATACTATATATTTTAAGCCACGAAGCGAGACTAACGCCCATCGCCCAACGCATCAATAAATCGCCATCGAAATTGGCTTAAGTGGTGCAATGGCCCTGGCCACCTGCCATTGGGGGGATGTCCTATCTCTGTGATGTCCCTGCGCTGCCCTGCCCTGCCCGAGTGATATATTTTTCACGCCCATAAAATAAATGTCAACCATAAACCGTGACTAAGTCGGCGACCAAACAAATTACTAAATAAACGCGCATCGAAAACTAGATAGTGGCCCCCGGAAAACCACCCGAAAGTGATGCAAAAATCATCATATGTGGATGGTAACAGAGGCGTGCCTCAAAGGGGGATTAAAGAAAAACAGAAATAAATAATTTCATAAATAATTTAGAGTTCTTCAAACTCTTATACACTTTTTTTTAATATTTTATTACAAATTCAAATATTTTAGCTAGACTTTGAAACGAAAAAGCCTTCTTAAAATTATTAAATTAAGCTAAAAATTAACCCTTTAAATATTTATAATTTAGGCTTACAAATTCTAAAGTTTCTTAATTAATTTTTCTACAAAATATAGCCTGGTTTTACCTTAAAATTATTTAAATAAAAACCTAATCAAATGCTTAAATTTAACTTTCAGGGACTCGCCGCCTTCCTTGTGCTCGACAAGTGTCCATCGCCTGGCCAGAGATGGTCTGCTGACTGCCACCACCACCACCAACGTTTAGATGACCCCAGCATCCAGCAACCATTCCACAATCCACAGGCCAGCCGCCGTCACATCCGCATCCAAAATGTAAATATTTAATTTTGAAACAGTGTAACTAAAGGGATTTGAAACGCGCGTGGCCATCGAGGATGAGGATGAGGACGAGGAGGAGGAAAAACGAGGAGTAATCAACGGAACCCGCAGAATCCGACACGGTCGATCCCCATTGTGGGTTTGCGAGCAGAAATTGCTCTGCAATCCTGCGCGACATGTGAAAAGTTGCGATTTGTCCTGGCGTCCTCGTTTTTGGTGTCTGGAGGAGGATACGGTTTTAAGCTAAGAGAGAGATTTCGAAGGGATTCTGGGGAGATACTGGCAAGGACATCTTGGGTATATATTTTGTTATAACTTGGCAAGCACCTTGCTTCATTTTGCATGCTCCTGGCGTCTGTAAGCACTGCAGAAAATATATAATTAAATCATTTAAATTGTGTAAATAATAAAGGAAATGATATATAAATATCATACTTAATTTTTCTAGTTTTAAATTCTGAATAAGTTACCCCTTTTATTAAGGAATAAATAAATAATAATATCTTACTGAAAAATGCCTTTACTTTGAGTAATCTCTTTTTTCTTTAATAGTTATGTACTCAGGATATTTCCCCTATTTTTTCTGCCAGTGTAGCCTTCGGTCACCTAACAAATGACATGTGTCCGTGTGTCCACGTTCTTTTTTTTATGGCCAAAAAATATCGAGATAAGCGGCGCGCATTAGACAAAAGCCAGCCGGGACGACTTCATTCGGACCTTCGGTTCGCCGGGTCCCTGGGGCGTATTTGCTGCAGGATCTCTGGTCCTGGCCAGACACTAGAAACTTCTCAAACTTCTGCGTTTTTGCCCCTTTTTTTTTGAAGGTTTTTTAATCGATTGATTGGTGCGTGTGTGTTTAGTTTTAGAGGTTTTTATGCGGGACCTGGCCCTGTTTCCTGCATCCTGCATCCGGGTGTCCGACGTCCCTGTGCCCGGATAAGATCAAATTGCAAATTCCTCTCAGGCTTGTGGCAAACTTTAAGTTTTCCCAACGAATTTCGTATATAATAGACTTGGGTTTTTCACCAGGAAAATTGGGGGGAAGCCAAGAATGGGTTATGGGTAAGAAATAGTCTGCTTGCTTGAAGAAAAAATATAGCAAACGATTATATTTTATATATATATCAAATATAAGACAAATATCAAATATAAGACAAATTTAAATACAATAATTTAAAATTGTTTATAAAAATTGGTTTGTAGTTGATTTAGGCTCGAATCCAGACTTTAATCTGGTTCGTTAATTTTAGATCAGTTTTAGGCCATGTTTAAACTTACCATTTTTTAAAAATTTACATTTAAATTTGTATGTTGAAGAGTTGCGGTTTAGACCATGTATAAACTTGACGTTTTTTAATTTAAATTCATATTTTTGCGGTCGAAAATTCAAAAATACAATTAGTGCATTTGATACTTCTTTAGATCATATATGAACTAATTGTATTTTTGAATTGAATGATCTAAAACACTTTTTTAGATCATATATGAACTAATTGTATTTTTGCATTGAATGATCTAAAACACTTTTTTAGATCATATATGAACTAATTGTATTTTTGGAACCGCAACTAAATTTTGACAGCAACAATTTGTAATTTTAATTCACCTAAAAACTGCCAATAACCATTTAATGTATCAGAACCTTGCCCGCCATATTTAAATTGAAATTTAAAAAGAAACGACGATAAATTTCCTCCATACAAGTTCTAAAATAGATTGAAGCCTACACTATAGCTTCTTTATTTCTTAATCTTAAAAATGATAATTTTACAAAGTTAAAAAGACAGTCAAATTTCAATTCTGAAATAAAATAATGTTTAAGCTTTGTATTTTTATCTTTTATATTTTTCCCTCGATTTTGCCTGTCAAAATTTAGCTGGCAGGCTTGTGACACTTTCAGAAACTGTCTTTTTTATTCAAAATAAACATTTATTTACGGCCCGAAGGACTAAACCTTTTATGGAGATGTGTTTTGTGTGGGCTACTCCTCCCAGGCAATCAGCCCATTCCAGGGATATGTTCTCTCCCTTCGAGAGGATAATCCCGATGGCAATCAAATGTTTTGCTAAATGTTAAAGACCGCAGGCCCAGCGGGTGTTATTTTTTTTCTGAGTGAGATGGGGTTAGAGGTCACACCTCTTGGTGCTGGTTTTCTCTATGCAAATCGCATCGCTGCGATGCTTAATTTTATATGCCGCATCGGCGGCGGCGCTGACAACAATTTAATTTCCAAAAGCCATAAAAATGAAATAAAATTTTCAATTGTAAGCTAGCTGGGCGTGGATTTCAGGCCGGGGGTTGAATTTTTGCTACTGATTTGGATATTGGATGAGGCAGGAGATGGATTTTTGGGGTAGGGGTTGGGGAGGAGCAGGAGACTGAGGCTGAGGCTTCAAACTCGGTTTCGGTTCTGGTGGCTGCACTTGGCGGCAGTGCGCAAAGTGACGCCGTCGACGCTGCCAATGACACTGTTATCGCGCAACCCTCCTCGGAAAGCCAGCTTTTGCTTCTGTTTGGCTCCTGCTCCTGCTCCTGCTGCTGCTCCTCCCTCTCATCCTTGGCATCCTGTTGACGCCTGCTAGCGCCTGACTGGCTCTGGCTTCCTCTGCTCGGCTGCCTTTTTGACTGCCGCCGCCGTCGTCGCCACTTGCTCCGCGCTCGCTTTTTTGACTATTCATCGAGACCAGCCGCCACCACCCCGCCCACAGCTTTTCACTCACTTTCCACTTTCCACTGGCAACGGCGGCAGTGCAACCCTCTCAGGCATAAATCACAGTGACAAACTCGTCGCGGAAAGCGGAGCGTGCCATGTCACCAGGGCCTGGAGTGGAGTGAGAATGAGGTTGAGGATAAGGGCTGGAGGTGGCACAGTGTCCACAAATTTAGCCTTAGATGACAGCCAGTGAGNTTTCTGAGTGAGATGGGGTTAGAGGTCACACCTCTTGGTGCTGGTTTTCTCTATGCAAATCGCATCGCTGCGATGCTTAATTTTATATGCCGCATCGGCGGCGGCGCTGACAACAATTTAATTTCCAAAAGCCATAAAAATGAAATAAAATTTTCAATTGTAAGCTAGCTGGGCGTGGATTTCAGGCCGGGGGTTGAATTTTTGCTACTGATTTGGATATTGGATGAGGCAGGAGATGGATTTTTGGGGTAGGGGTTGGGGAGGAGCAGGAGACTGAGGCTGAGGCTTCAAACTCGGTTTCGGTTCTGGTGGCTGCACTTGGCGGCAGTGCGCAAAGTGACGCCGTCGACGCTGCCAATGACACTGTTATCGCGCAACCCTCCTCGGAAAGCCAGCTTTTGCTTCTGTTTGGCTCCTGCTCCTGCTCCTGCTGCTGCTCCTCCCTCTCATCCTTGGCATCCTGTTGACGCCTGCTAGCGCCTGACTGGCTCTGGCTTCCTCTGCTCGGCTGCCTTTTTGACTGCCGCCGCCGTCGTCGCCACTTGCTCCGCGCTCGCTTTTTTGACTATTCATCGAGACCAGCCGCCACCACCCCGCCCACAGCTTTTCACTCACTTTCCACTTTCCACTGGCAACGGCGGCAGTGCAACCCTCTCAGGCATAAATCACAGTGACAAACTCGTCGCGGAAAGCGGAGCGTGCCATGTCACCAGGGCCTGGAGTGGAGTGAGAATGAGGTTGAGGATAAGGGCTGGAGGTGGCACAGTGTCCACAAATTTAGCCTTAGATGACAGCCAGTGAGCTGTACAATCTCTGAAAATGAAATATAAAGCCACAGAAAAGTGTTTTAAATAGTAAAAATATGTATAAAATTAATAAATACATTTTTAGAATATTATTTTCGGTTAAAAATACTCCTTCCAGCTTCGGTTTATAATTTCCTACTCTTTAAATACAATTTCCTTTGAGATTTCCCTCACCTATGAATCACTGTTCGAGCTGGTGGAGGCACAGTGTCCACAAATATAGCCTTAGAAGAGACCCAGTGAGCTGTAGAATCTCTGAAAAATACAAATAAAGCTACAGAAAAATATTTAAAATAGTAAAAAAAAATTTTAAATTAATAAATACGTTTTTAGAATAATAATTTTTGGCTAATAAATAAAAAATAAAATAACACAGCCTTAGATGACAGCCAGTGAGCTGTACAATCTCTGAAAATGAAATATAAAGCCACAGAAAAGTGTTTTAAATAGTAAAAAATTTATAAAATGAATAAATACATTTTTAGAATAATAATTTTTGGGTAGTAAATAAAAATTTAAAATAAAAATTCTCCTTCCAGCTTCGGTTTATAATTTCCTACTTTTAAAATACAATTTCCTCTAAATTTCCCTCACCTATGAAGCACTGTTCGAGCTGGCGGAGGCACAGTGTCCACAAATATAGCCTTAGATGAGACCCAGTAATCTGTAGAATCTCTGAAAATAAAAAAAAAAGCCACAGAAAAATGTTTTAAATATTAAAAAACTTATAAAATTAATAAATACATTTTTAGAATAATAATTTTTGGGTAATAAATAAAAATGTAAAATAAAAATACTCCTTCCAGCTTTGTTTTATAATTCCCTTCTCTTTAAATACAATTTCCTCTAAGATGAAGCACTGTTCGAGCTGGGGGCAACCGCGTATTAAAATGTTATCCATTGAAAGTAGCTTGACTTTGTCACCAGATCTGCGGACCGACACCCAGACGTAGAAGAAGTAGAACCACAACCACAATCCCAGCCAATCCCAGCGAAGTATTCAAATGCAATTTGCTCCAAGTGCCCATAAGAAGGCCGTAAACAAATTAGGATTGATTCGAGCCAAGGGGAGAGGCCAGGAGAGAGATGCGAGTGGGTTGGCGACGAGGCAATCAAAGGCTTAGGCACGGTCACTAATAACTTCTTTGGGACGTGCTCGGCACTCGCAAGTTGTAATCCCCCCCGGGAAAGATAGAAAAAGAGTGTAAGGGAAAGCCAAAGTCCGGGGAACTTGTCGCCGTCATCCGGAACTTCTATTGACAGACAATCAACATGAACAACCATCAGGCACTTGAGCGGCGGCATACGGCGGAGCTCAAACAGTGAAAAAACAGGGAAAAATCAAAGCTATCACAGATTTTCATTATGAAGCATTTAAGCCAGGACAATCGCAGGACTAACCACCACCCACCATCCAGCCAGGGGTCGTTCCTAGTCCTGGGGGTTGACTTTTCCACTTCTTTTTCCGGCACCCAGCATCGGCTTCGTTTCGGTTTCGGTTTTGGTTCTGCTTTCGTTTTTCGGCAAATTAAATTAGATGCTTAATATGCAGCGAACGTTTCATTTGTTTTGCGGCTAGAAAATCAACGTGGAAAATTAGGCAAACAAAGCTCTTGGCCCCGGGACATGCCCAAGGCTTCAACACATCCCTCATGTTCTTGTTCTTTGCTTTTTGGGAATACCCACGAATACCAATCCGGAGCTCAACCTCTAATGAGGCGCATTACTTTCGGCCACAGATTTGAAATCATTATCCCATTGGAACTAATCCCGGACCCGGACCCGGACCCGGGGTGGAGTGGAGTTCCAGGGGGAAAGCTCTCTGGAGCCCGGCATTTGTTAATTTCGTGCAAACATCCGATGCCAATGACGACCGGCGGCTGGGCAAATATTGGCCCACTGGGCCGGGGATCTGGACGGACATTCGCGAGCCTTGATTGCCCCAAAACTGATTGCCAGAGAGCCGCCTATTGTCGGATATATTCGATGGATTTGGTTAGGGAACAGGGCCCCCGATATGATTAAGATTAAATGGTATTAAAAATAGAAGAAAACCTGAATTACTTACACGAAATTTATCTGAAAATAAAGAATAATTCATTCAATAATTCCAACAAGAAATTAATTTAAAATAAGAAAGGAATTTAAGTTCAGGAAAACGAAGTTACCCTTGGAAATGCCTTAAAATGCTTTAATTTCGATTTGTAAACCTTTCTGTGCTCTTTTTTTCAATAATTTATCAATCATTTATTAAGATTTTAGATGCGAATCGGAATATTTACCACTACTAATCGTTATTTTGATTTCTAATGACTTCAAGAAGAGCTAAAATATTTGCATTTTTTAAATAGTTAATATCCAAAAATTTTATATAAGTTTTTGTACAAATTAAATTTTAAAAAATTCATAACTAAGTCAAAAATGCATTAATTTTAATTCGGTAAGCTTTTCTATGCTAGTTTTTTGTAGGTTAAAACTGTTCACAGTTTTTTTTTTAAATTTAAAACCACGTTTTTTCTATTTTCTGTTTTGTTCTCGCTCTTCTTCCGATTTTTTTGAAAACAATCTGGCAACACAAATTTTTTTAAGGACTGCCACCTCAGGAGCTTGCAAATTTTTAAAATAATACTTCAGGAGCTTGCAAAATTTTTATATGATATATACTAAAGATATATACGATATACGATACCGGAAATTGGTAGCCCCGATAACTCAAGTAATCAAATTCCGTTGAAAAACCATGACGCTTCTCTCATTTCGCCAGAAAATTAGAACGAGAAGGTTGGTCTTCAAAAAAAAAAGTGAAAAAAGTTCAATTTTAATAAAAAACTTGTGAAACTTGAAAAGAAGTGAAATATAAAAGAAAATACAATGCTAGTGTCTTAAAAGAAGAGGTAAGTAGAACAAAAGAGCAGAAATATTTCAATTTCATAAGAAACTAAACACGTGTGCAAATTTTTTTATATGTGTGTGTATTGAGTATGTTTTTACAAGGCTTTAAACCTAAAGAATGTTAAACATTTATGCTTTCCATACAAATATTTCAAGGGCTTTTTGTATTTAATACATTTTTTCAAAGGAAAAGTGCTTTTTTTAAGAAAAATTCTTAGCAAAAATGGTAGCAGACACGCATGCGCACATTCTCACACACACACACACACATTTCTAGAAATTTCGTTGGCCTTATATATTTATATATATTTATGCTTCCCTTAAAATTATTTCAAGGGCTTTTTGTATTTTATATATTTTTTCAAAGGAAAACAGCTTTTTTAAACTTCAGAAAAATTCAAAACGAAAATGGTAGCAGAAACGCATGCGCAAATTCTCACACACACACACACACACACATTTCTAGAAATTTCGTTGGCTTTATGTAAAGTTTTTTGGCTTCAAACCTAAAGAATGTTATATATTTATGCATTCTATAAAAATATTTCAAGGGCTTATTGTATTTAATACATTTTTTCAAAGGAAAACAGCTTTTTTAAACTTAAAAAAAAATTCAAAGCGAAAAAATGGTGGCAGGCACGCATGCGCACACACACACATTTCTACAAATTTGGTTGGCTTTATGTACATATGTAAATGTGTTCAGTTTTTTGGCAAAAAAAAAAGTTACACACACACACACACACGTAAAAAATGGACGCCATTTTCGTTCGTTTTTAACCTAACTTTTCGACGCAAAGCAGAATTTGAGGTTATGTTTCCCTTGTCGTTTGAAAAATGTCTGACTGAAAAATGGACGCCATTTTCTTTCGTTTTTAACCAAACTTTTCGACTTTGAAGCTATGCAAAGCAGAATTTGAGGTTATGTTTCCCTTGTCGCTTGAAAAATGTCTGACTGAAAAATGGACGCCATTTTCTTTCGTTTTTAACCCAACTTTTCGACTTTGAAGCAATGCAAACTAGAATTTGAGGTTATGTTTCTGTCGTAGCTTGAAAAATGTCTCAGACTTAATTTTTTTTTAACTTCTTTACAATGTTTAATTCTATAAACTTATAATATTATTATAATATTATTTTCATGCATAAACTACAAATGAAACCACCCAAGAAGACACTGGAAATGACATTCAAAGGCGATTCATCATCTGTCAAGAATGATGATGAATTAAATTGGCCAAAAAAGCGACATCAACGGAGGCAGGCAGTTCCTCCACACACACACACACACACAGGTATGTTTGTAAACGATGCACGCCATGTGCAAATCCCCCATGTTTGTAGCTCCCCCGTCTCAGAGTGACCACAAATTGAAATTGACCCTAGACGCCGACTGGCGAGGAGGGACAGGCACTGAAAATCGAAATCAGAATCAGTAACAGAAACAGAAACAGAAACAGAATCTGAATCCCGAATCCAAAGCCAAATCCGAGTCCGAGTCCGAGTTGGAGTTGAAGTCCAAGCTGGGACATTTGTATGCAAATTTGGTGATTGCTCTCCGCAGATCCACAGATGTGAGCCGTTGGTCGCTGTTGGAGAAACCACAGGCAAGACGGTAGGAGCGACCACACAATAAATGGGCATAAATTACACGACCCGAAGGCGGAGCCACCACAGACAGTGGCTGTGGCTGTAGACGTGGATTCTGGGTATATGGCGGCTCCAAAATTGATCATTTCTTCTTGGGATGTGGCTGTGGCGGCGGCTGTGTGTCGGCTGTGGATGATGATGGAGTTGGAGCTGGCGCCAACGGAGTGCGGCGTTGCCACTTGAATTTTTGATTTAACAAATACTCATTTGTAAAACGGCCAAGCGGGGCAGGGCAGAGCAGCTCCTCCTGCTCCTTCTCCCTCTCCTTTATGTCCACCTTAAAATTCAAATGCACACAAATGAAACAAGAGTAAAAGAGCGAGCGAGTGAGGAGCACAAACTTTTGCCCAACTGGCAAACTGGCAACAATAATAATGTCACGTTTATCGTGTGCAGCTAATTACTAACAAAAAGATAGTTTGTAATCCTACCAACAGCAAATGCTGGAGAGCCCAGACCGAACTTGGCCACAAGAGTTAGCCAAGCGTGGCCGAAAAGCGCCTTCAGGACGTAAGACAACAGCACAGACCCCCTTCCCTCTGTATTTTTCGTTAAGCGAGCAGCAAACTTTTGCCAGAAAGCAAAGCAAACTCAGGCCAGAGTCGAAACTTGGCCAAAACATGTGCTGGGCCAAGAGTTTTCGGGCATTAGCACACGCCTGAGTGTCTTAGCCATCAAAACATACGCCTCCCCATTGCCAACAGATGCTAAGGGTTTCAGGGATTAGGCCAAAGCTGCTTCCAAAAACACTCTTAAATCTCTCTCTCTCTTATTTTTAAACAATATAAATATATTTTTCGGTATAAATCTTGTGCAGTTTTTTTAACAATGTGCCACAAAACAAATAAGACAAAGAAAAAAAAAGAATATAAAACAAGAAAGACCTGCTCCTTATCATAGTCAAAGTCAAGTGATTTGAGCAAGCAAACATTTTGGTTATCATCTCTCACTCATTACACAGTCAGAAAATGTTCTATATATATATATGTATGTGTGTATATGCATAAAAACAGTATCAAAGCCTTTATAATTTAATATATTATTGTATTTGTTAGAGTAAATCACAAGTTCCTGGTATAAAATTGACAATTCCAAAAGAAATGCTTTGATACTGCCTTGTTTTTTGTATAATTTATAATAATCCTTTTTTTTTTTGTATTTTTTTGGGTTGTTTTTTATGGCTGCTACCATTTTGTCTATCTAAACTTGTGGCTCGATTCCTAAATCAAATAATATCGCTTTCCTTTCATTTTGAGACTCTTGAGTTGCTCCTCCTTCTCCTTTTCCCCCTCACAGCGTTCCCGTTGGCGTGCCCGTGCCCGTAACCACTCCAGCGCCGCCAAATGAGAGAAGATCCGCCTGATCCGGCTTGTCGCGCGTTGCATGATAGGCCTCACGCTCTCGATCCGGAAACTTGGTGGGCAGATTCGGTGAATGGAGATTAACCTTGGCCTCAAATCGTACACCGGCCACCTCCACTTCGTAGTGGCCAGAGAGGACATATTCATTGGTAACCGGCAGCTCGCCGCCTGCCTCGTCAAAGTTGCGCACGAATCCCAGGCAGACTTGCTTCTCGAATGTATAACCATAGCCAGTGGTTGTGGTCATGCCCACATAGACGCCGTCGCGATAAATGGGCTCGCCGCCCCAGCACCACATGTCCACCTCGTGGTCGTGGTCATTCAACAGCAGCTGCACATACATGCGCTTCACGCCCTCCTCGCGCTGCTTGAGCAAGGCACTGCGGCCTATAAAGTCGATGGGTTTCTAAGGATTATTTGTAAAAGAATCAAGGAATTAGTTGGCTTACAATTTTGCCAAAGAAAAGAAGCATTTACATTAAACTTGACACGCCAACTGCGACCGCATTCCAGCGGCGTGGTAAAGGTATCCAGATCCTGGCCCCAAAATGCATAGAACTTTTCAATGCGCAGAGCCCGGGTGGCATAGTAACCTAAAAGGAGTATAAAATTCATATTAAATCTAATGATAATTAAAAGATTTACACTCAGACTCACCTGCATGCTGTATATTGAACTTCTGGCCCGCCTGATAGAGCCTAGAGTACACATGCAAAGCATATTCGTTGGGTATATAAAGCACATAGCCCAGTTCGCCCGTGTGGGTGATGTTTAGCACTCGAATGCCATCCGCCAGGCCGACATCCAGTTCCTAAAAATTAAATTACAATGTAAATTACATAAATTTGTAAAGAAATCCTTACTTTATAGGTGAAGAAGGGGAAGCTCTTGGGCGTGAGATCCGTGTCGGTGAGTTCAGAGAGCAGAATACGCGAATATGGTCCCAAAATGCAAATAGCCGTGTACATGGAGGTCACATCAGCCACATTTACTTTGGCTTTGAGATGCTCAGGCATGTGTTTGCGTATCCAGCACATGGAGCGAGTCTGCTGAATGGTGGGAGCAATCATCATGTAACTAAAGGAGAGATCAAGGAAAGTATTAAGAAGTATTAGAAGCATTTCTTCCCAATTTCTAACTCACTGTCGCTCTGAAAGCCGAGCCAAAGAGCAATCATTCTCGTAGCCACCATTCGGATTCTGCATGCCTGTGTGTATGATAGAACCCACGGCCACATCCACATCATTGGAGCAAAGATACTGCAGGAGATCCACCACCTCATTGCCCTTGGACCAGAAGTCGTATTTGGTAAAGGAACTATAATCAGCAATGCCAATACGTTCGCGACAAGCTCGATACTCGGAGGCCACATGATCGAACCAGGGAGGCTTGCCAAAGGTGCGTGTTTGGGCAATACGAAAGCGTGGCAAACCAAACTCATCTGTGAAGAAAAAGAGAAGAATTTAAAGAAGTTAAAAAGAGAAGAGTTTTTACAAGTTTTCGGGGATAATATATCCTCTCTTTAAGTTGCAATGTGGAGAGAAAAAATGGGAATTTAAGTAAGTTAAAAAAACAAACAACTAACAAAGAGTTTATACAAGTTTTCTGTGATAATGTAGCCTCTCTTTAAGTTGCACTGATTAATGGTTCTTACGATGTATACTGCTTTATAGCCTTTGGCTCAGTTTACAGCGTAAAATCCATACATTATTGTGACTAAAATCTTCCTAAAAAATCTATTTTAACCTACAAATCCTTGCCTGGGTTCCTCTGCTGCGGTGAGGCACTTCTTTAGAATCGTGAGTTTTATAAATTCGACCTGAAGATCTGCACCATCGAAGCAGGGCTCAACCCTTATCAACACAAAGGATTTATAAAGATTTCTAACTACATTTTCCTACATTAATTACTCAATTAATTCATTATTCACCCTGCTTATCCTGTTGATCAAAGTAATTCGGTCTCTCGTAGCCCATTGACTGGCCAAAAACAGCTCCAGCCTCCTTCAACTGCGGATAGATGGGCGACATGCGCAGATTCCTTCCCGTTTGAAACTCCTCGAAGGGATAATTGATTTCAAAATGCTTGCCAGGCGCCTCCTTGCAGCGATCCCGCAGGAATTTACGATTATTGTGCAGTCCCAGGAACCGGCTAATGTCCAGAATGTGCAGATCCAAATAGGTAGAACCCTTGGTTATCAGATCGGTGAGTACGCGTCCAATGCCGCCCGAAGCAGAGACGCCCATGGTCTTGTTGCCAGCGGCCACATAGTAATTCTGTATTTCTGGCGCTTCGCCTAAAATCCATTTGCAGTCCGGTGAGAAGACCTGCAGCGAATTGGTCAGCCGATCCAGTGTGGCTTCACGAAACGAGGGCACCCGCAACAGCAGGGCGTCGAGGAGCTCGTGGAAGTGATCCCAGTCGGGAGGATGTTGCCTCGCGGTCTGTGAGAGAGGTATTACCCCATCTTCGTACACCATCTTGGCCTCGCGTTCAAAGCCGCCGGCGAGAATGTGTCCCTCGCATTCCCGAAAGAAAATGCGCCCGTCAAAGTCACGGACAAAGGGTGTGTCCGGACTGAGTCCCTCGATGGGTTGCGTGTGCAAATAATGATGCTCCACCGCCTTGAGGGGCACCTTTACCACCGGCTTCGACAGGGTGCCCACTTCACGGGCCCAAAAGCCTGTACAATTCACAAAGTAATCGCATTCAACATCGCCTGCCGTTGTCTCTACGCCGCGCACCTTCCCGTGCTCGCTGTGAATCTTCTTGATGGCACAATGCTCCACCACACGAACGCCCAGGCGTTGGGCTTCTGTGAGATACGCTTGGCACACTAGCATCGGGTCACAGACCCCATCTTCGGGTATCCACAGGCCACCTTCGATGCCATCCAAAGAGAGCAAGTCACAGTGATCGCGGCATTGCTCTGGGGAGAGGATCTCGCAACGCATGCCCCAGGCCAATGCCTGGGATTTCATGCGATTGAAGGCCGTCATGCGGTCCCAGCTGCGTGCCAAATTCAAGCTGCCCACCTGACGCCAACCCGTGGGCAATCCCTGCTCCGCCAGCCGCTTAATCAGATCGATGGAGTACTCGGCCAGCTTCAGTTCCGTGTAACTGGGCTCGAAGCGACCGGCCAGGCCGCAGGCCGTCCACGGCAGCTCGCCGCCCACACGATCCTGCTCCACGACCAGCGTCTCGCCGCCCCAGCCGCTGAGGCCCAAATGATAGGCCACCGAGGCGCCGGTGATGCCGCCGCCGCAGATCACAACACGGGCCCGGGATGGCAGTTGGCCTGCGAGCTCCTCGCTGAGATCTGGTGCCTGCTGTGGCTTGAATTTGCGTTTACGCAGCAGCGGCTCGTCTGCGGCAGCTGCTGCATCCGACAGCTGACGCACTGTGCCCGCGGGCAGAAGCCATCTCCTAGCTGCTCCGCTGCATCGCCGGCCGCCCACATCCAGGAGTTTCAACATCTTGTCCCCCGATGATCGCCGGACACATAAGCAAGGTAGGGAAATATCAACAAATCTTGCTGCGAATTTACGAATTTCTAAGCGATACAGCTGGGTTACTATCGATGGCACTATCGATGTATCGCATTTTTGGTGCGTATCAGTTTTCATTTTTAGCATTTATAGCGAAATTCTAAGAAATTGTAGTTTTCTTGGCTATAAAAATAGCCATAAAATTGCCGTAAATTTCATTTTTGTGCTGCCATAAACAGCTGAGTTAGCTATAATTAGCCACAAACTATATGGTTTGCATTTAATTGTCTTTGGGTTAGAGAAATGCTTAATAATCTTTAAATTAAACATATATAAATATAATAACACGTCTAAAGTTAGGTACATATAGGTATCGAGCATTTAAAGTAAACTCTTAAATTCCACTTTCTCAAAAACCATGGCAGCTCTTAGGTTCCACTAACTCAAAAACCATGGCAGCTCTTGCGTTTCACTTATTTTGACAAGAACCATGGCAGCTCTTGGGTTCCACTTATTTCGACAAGAGCCATGGTAGCTCTTGAATTCCTTTTATTTTGACAAGAACCATTTCAGCTCTTCGTTCCTCTTATTTCGACAAGAACTATGGCAGCTCTTGGGTCCCACTTATATTGACAAGAACCATTCAGGGCCAAGACAATAAAAAAATGAAAGCGCGCTGTTTGAAAATTAAAAATTTTAATTGTAAAAAAATTACTAATAATTATATTGCTTTTACCAAAATTATATTTTCTACTACAGACAATTAATTAAAAAAAGAAACAGTGATAAGCGTGTCAGCAAACCAGTGAAAAACTAAATTAAAAGATGAAAAAGTGTCTCCGAAGTGTAAAAATATAAAAATTAATTTAAACTACCTAAAAAATCGACTTTCATCAATCTTGTCTTCATCTGGGCGTCCTAAAGATTGTTTTTTAATTTTCTTTGGGCGTGCAGAAGAAGTCAGGAATGCTGAATCTGCCAAACAAATAATAATAATTAATATAATAAAACACAGAAAACGGAAAATATTATTTAAAACAAAGTGAAAAATGTGATAAACTTGAAAAATAAAAAAAAAGTAAGGCCTTCCGTCATGAACACATCCAAAAGTTAATTTTAAAATGTCTTTTGGATGTGTTCATTGCCTAAGGACTGCTTTTCTCTCGAAGTTCGTAAAAAATACCAATCGGAGTGATAAATATAATAAAATATAAATAAGCGGAGTGATAAATATAATAAACTTTAAAATAAGCCTTTATTTTTATGCCACTCTTTCCCTATAGTCTTTGTTTTAGTACTGTAGGGTTAGCGTTTGCATAAAAATGGGATGCTTACATTCAGCAATGATATAATAATAAAAATACAATAAAATTAAGTGAAAAAATGAGATGCAATGATATAATAATAATAAAAATATAATACAATTACCCAAGTGCAAAATCTCCTTAAGAACCTTAAGCTTTAGCCTTGGAACTTTCTCATCGAAAGAAAGATTAACTTTTCATTAGCCGCCTTTTCACAACCCCATTCTATGGAATGTAATTTTAAAAAACATCCTAAGAGTGAGCTTGTGAAACTGTGACTGGTGAGTTACTTCTGCTATGGTCAAGGTATTACGTGATTTAAACATATAGAAATTTAAAGGAAATAATAAAAAAACCCTCTAAAACAGCCCACAAAGTCAGGAGAAACACCGTATTTCTTTTGAAGATTTATTTCCAATAACCACCAAAAACACCCAGTAACTTCTTAGTTTTTCTATTTTTTTCCAGTTTTCTTTCATTTTTTTATGGTTTTTTGTTTAGTTTTCTTTTGTTTACAATTTCTGCAAAGAATTCTCTCTTTGACAGTTGGTTTTATGTGTTCGGGTTTATAATTTTTGAACTGAAGCCCCTCTCTGCTTGCTTTTTTTCAGCAAGAAACACAATCAGACCGAGGGAAATCATAACAATTTGAGAGGATTCAGTGTTCTGTGTTCATATCTCTGGATATATATAATAATGCATAGTGCGGTTGAAGGAGGAGGAGGTGGGTGGTGGCTGTATTTCTCTAACATTTCACTGGGTTTTTGCAATTACAGCTAAACTAATTTATACAAGGTCCGAATTGTTGTCGTGCTTTATTTTCGTTTTTCATTTTTCTTTATTTCATTTAAGTAAGCATAATCGCCCAAAAAAACTTAATCTTAATCCATTTACTTAATTGCCCTTTGAGGAGGGAGCTTTGTGAACAAATCAAATATTATAATATATATTTATATATTCTGGGAAAAGGGGAAAACAAGATCAGATGCGGAATAGAATTGAATTCATACACGCCCTGTGTGGCGACGCATAATTATAATCATAATTTAAGGATAATCATAATAGTGTAATATATATAGTATAGTATATAATCATAAGTTCATACGCAGCATTATTTAATAATATAAGTTAATTTCTTCGCTCCGCTCCGACTGTTTAGTTTTGGTTCCTTCCATCCATCCATCCGTCCTTCCATCCATCCATCCATCCATCGATCGTGCGACCTCCTCATTAAACTATAGATATAACATTATGTGTGTTCTCGTAATCATACTTATACAGCAGGTGGTTGTTCTGCGTAATACGTAATCGATAGATACGATATACGTTAGAGAGAGAGTAGATACATTTCGATAACTCCTACATCTCCTTATCGGGGGGGTTCTTTTTTTCTTTTTCTTAGCTCTCTCACAGAACTACAAACTAGATCAATGTGGCCCCTAGTGTGGGTTTTTGCTACATCGCCATCCATTTATCCTGTAACAGCGCTTTCTTCTTTTTATAAAGACTAAAACTTATTTAGTTTTAAGGGGAACTAATTAAAAAAAAAATTAAATAAATAAAAACAACAAAATTGACACGTTTTTAGGCGTGAGGCTAGGCAATACCTGGCAATTAGGCAGCGAATAAAGGATTTTAGGGATTTCCTCTTTTGAAAATTATTTTTAGATGTTTAAAATATTAAAAATAAATTGAAATTCATTAAACTTATACTCAAAACATTGGGAAATCTATAAAATATAATTAATGAATTTAAAATCTTATTTATTTTCTTTGTATGGATCCTGTGACTTTTTCTTGCCATTTTCCTGTTTTTTCTTGCTCTTGCTTCAAGCTTTTTCCCCTGGGAAAGTTTCGCTGCCCAATTGCCAGGATGTGCCGGGTGTAGGTGTGTGTGTGTGTGTGTTGGGTGTGTGCCAGAATTGAGGGCTTTTCGACTAAGAGGCTAGGCCTCTATCTAATGTATACATTATACATGCGAATAAATAAATTAGTTGCTCTTAGATTTCAGTTAGATGATTTTTCACTTCATTTTTTAGATTTGATTTTCTTTTCTATTCTCTTCCTTTCTTTTCTTTTTTGTTTTTTTGGTTAACATTGGGGATTGGCACATTATATTACATATCATACAAAGCTTCGCATTCGTTACGTTTCTCTCAGCATCCTGTTATCCTTCATTTTTTTTGCTAACGGAAAGAGCCAACCAAAGACCAGTGTTTTTTTTTAGGGTGTTAAGGCGAAAATATTTTAGAGCTAACATCAAAGGGGGATTTCGTTTCGTTTCGCCAAGTGTATCGTCGGTTTTGGGTTGTTCGTTTTAAAGTTCGTGTCATAAAATGTAACCGCTTATCACATTCATAGAACTTGATCAATTCTCTAAATACATCATATTAGTCGTATGCATATATGTAGGTTAAATATAGTACATAATTTGGTACAGTTTACCTTGTATGAGTTAACTAAATGTTTTTCGTTTCCTTAATAGCACAGTGTAAACGCTTCATCTTCGTTTATTTCGTTTTTTTAGGGCACATTCTTGTTGAGTTTCAAATTTAAATTCAAGTTTAAAAATGAAGAGAAAACAAAGGTTTTCAACATTTTCCGCTCTTCTCTTGGGATTTTACACTCTACAGTATCCTCAATTTTTATTTGATTTTAATTTATTTTTAGTTTTTAATTGTTAATTGTTTTTTTTTTTAATATTTTGTTCTTTGCAACAACTACAAATACATGCAAACAGCAATTTTTTTTTTGAAGTGCAACATAAACGGTCTGACAATTCGAAACAGAATCTATCTTAAGTTCTTGCTTGTATCTCTTACTTTTTGGTATATATATATATATATTCACTAGATCTATGTATGTATGTATTGTATGTAAGTAGTAGGTTGTTTTTTCTGAGTGTGTAGGTTTTTCTCTCGATTATTTGGCTTTGTAAAAAATAGTTATCAGAAAAGTTTCATATTTTAGGGATAGTTCCTTCGATTCTCAATTACTTTTCATATAAATCATAAATATATTCGTCCTGGTGTGTGTGAGAGAGAGTGTGTGTGTGCTGCCGGTAGGGGTGTTTCATTATTTAATACTTGGGTTTTTTTTTCAGTTTTATAACATTTACTTTATAAACTATTTTGCATCATCTTATTTATTTCAATGATCTGTGACTGCTGTGGGTTCCTCTCAAGATTTTTAGTTTGTTTTATATTATTTTTTTTGCAAAATAAATGCTCTTGATTTTTAAATCTTTCTCTGGAGAACAAAAAAAAGTTGAACAAAACAACAACACTGCCTCTAAGACTATATATCCCCGCTTTTACATTTTGATCTTGTTTCTGTCTGAGAGTTACGTTTTTTTTTTGTGGGTTCCTTCTGGGTTAGTTACTCGGAATTACTGGCATTACTCTGGTTAATGTTAGTTTTTTTCTTTTTTATTTATTTCGCTAAGCTATTAGGTGGAGAATCGGAAACTCATGTAAGTAGTTCACTTGAAACGTACGATTATATTTTTGGGACAGAATGAGTGAGGAGTGTGTCTTATATGTGGTATGTGTGGTGTATGCTTTATGTGGGTTGCAGGCAAGGGCCAGTTTTTGGTTTAAATATTTCACTTTAAAAGCTAAAACATAAACAGAAAAATCCTAAAATACTCAAAAAGGAACCTGATTAAAATTCTACATTTTTCTTAGTTATTTACATAGTTTTCTTTGCTATAAAACAATAAAAACCAATGACAAATATTTAATTTAAGTTCTGTTTCGTTTATATTAAAGATAAACCAAGTTTCTTTCAACTGTGAAACATTTATTTTGTATTTCCCACTGGCCCTACAGCTCTGAAACGCACTGTTTTCTTTTATTTTTGTTTATTTTGTGGTCTAAACTTATCGGTGTACAGTTATTGTGTTGTTAGCACAAAAATACCTATCAAGATTTTTTGGTATTTTTTGTATTTTTTATATATATTTAATTTTTTTGTTCTTTTCTTTTTCTCTTGTTATTTCAAAATAAATTACAAGGAAAGGGGGATGATTCGAGAGGGATAAAATATACTCCTTAAGAGTTTCGCCTGCATTTGCATAAAATACCTTAACTTCAATCCATTTCTTAACTCATCTTTAACGCGATCATCGCGCAGAATCTTAAATAAATATAAAGCACAAAGTGTTGACTTTCCAGTTGGTTTTTGTTTTTCGACTTCTAGTTGATAAGTTATAAGATATATATATGCCTATGAGAGCATATATACACATAAATATAATGTATATGTATAAGTAAAGTTAATCCTTTTGAAGATGTGTGTGTGTGTGAGGAGAAGTGTGTATGGGGTTTAGCTTCTTCTTCAATCCTAAATAAATTCCCAAACATCATTACTGCCTTGATGATGATGATGTTTCATTTATATATTTTTTTGGTATGTCGCGGTGCTCTCCTTTTCTTTTTGGTTTGATTACTCGAACCCTCGATCTGAAATGTCGATCTTAGGCATAAAACTCCGTTTTTCCTTGCGTCTTATAGGCCTCCTCCTCGATTTTGTACATGTCCATAAGCTAGTTTTTGTTTTTTTTTAAGCGTTGAAGGTGACAGCGGGGGCGCAGCGTGATAAACAAAATACAAAACATAGTTTTTTGCAAAAGTAAACAAATTTGTTTGGTGTGTGAAAGTGTGATATGGTTACGTGTGTGTTTGTATGTGTGGGAAAGAGAGAAATAGAGAGAGAAAGAGCAAGAGAAAAGAGAATTTATGTTTAGTTTTTTTTTTTGGTTAATTTTTATGGCAATTTTTTTTTTATTTTTTGTTAAAGGTTAGGGCGGGCGACACAGCAAACGATAAATGACAAGGCGTTATATTTGGGTGTGGGGGCGTGGCAAATCGGAGACAGCAAGGGGGGAAAGATAGACAAGACAGAGATAGAGACACAAAGAGACAGAGACAGACAGAGAGAGAGAGAAAGAGAGTGAGAGAGAGAGAGGGAGAGCTATGAAGTAGTTCGATAGTTAAGCTGCGAGCTTGGTTTCTCTAGGTTAAAACAGAAGTCGAGCCAAGATCTTAACTATATAGCTATAGTAGGTACATATATATAACACATAGCCTAGGAGAAGGATCGGGGGGATCAACATCAAAGTGGCAAAGAGGCTGGAGACACAGTGCACACATAAAAGTTAAGCACAGAAAAGCAAATAAAATGGAAATTATGTCTAAATTATAATTTATGATAAGTTTCAGTGTGGAAATACAAGTTAAAATTATTAATTCTCAATTAATATTATATATTTCACAAGTTAAAACATTGAATTCTCACTTAAATATTATATATTTCATTAGAATTAAAAAGTTACATTAATTTTAAAAGTAAATTCCACACTGAACAAGAGGAAAAACTTAAGATCGGTCATGAATCAAAATGAAATCATGTACCAATAAATAAATATATATAAAGATATAGGTATATATCAATATATAATACATATATCAAGAAAGTAGTAGTAGATAATTACATCTTAGCAGTTAGTGTGAAAGATTAGCAGCTACTTGACTGATCGATTACTTTCAGGTTAGTACGGATGGGTAACGGTTCGGTTAGGTTGGGTTTATCGTTTGTTTTCGATTATTTGGTTATTGTTTATCGGTTATTTGGTTATTGTTTATTGGTTATTTGTCGTTATCGTTAGATGCATTCCCAGTCGATAGTCCCTCTCTCTTGCTCTCGCTCTCGCTCTCACTCTCTCTCTTTCTCTCTCTGTCTGTCATTATATATATCAATCGTTTGGGAGATGCATTTCTTTATATAAAGTTTCAATTTCAGTTGTTGTTTGCCTTGATTTCTGGTTTCAGTTATGAGTTATCGTTTCAGTTATAAGTTTATCGTTTATCTCGGGGGTTTTATCGGTTTATCGCTTTTATCGTTTACGCTTTATCGCCCTTCTAGCTCTCTATACAGGTGTAGGAGGTTGTTGTCTAAAGTACAGTCTCAATACTGGTTATAGTGTCGGTCTGCGGCCGAGTTTCGTTCAGTACCTTTTGCACATCGGTACTGAATTCCTCAATCTGCTTTGAGTGCGCCAGCTTCAGTTTCTCCATGGCGCGTCCCTGCTTAACGCCGATTTGCTGCAACAAAATAATAAAATAATATAATATAATTATGAGAGAATAAGAGCCTTCACCCACCTTCTTCTCTTCCATGAAACGCTTTACATTATTCTGACGCTTCTCGCGTAGCCGGCGATCCTTTTCATTTTTGGTCTTCAGCGTCTTGTCGTTCTGCACTTCCTTGGCGGTGTCCGCCGAGGTCTTGGCCTGCTTGGCATTCAGATCCTTGACATCCCTAAAAGCACACACAACAAACAATTAAAATTAAATGGTAATTATTCTTAAGAGATCTCTCACCTGGCATGACGATCCTCGAGCTGCTTGATTTGCGCCGCCTGCACGGTTAGCATGAGAGCCTTCATGGCATCCTGCGAGTCCTGGACATGCTGTCGAAGCATATCCCACTCCTCCTTGCGGTGGCGGGCAATCATATCGGTCCACTGCTTGGTCTGATCATTTATGGCATTCTTGATATTGGCATCGTTCCTTATATCATCCTTGCTCTTGCCCTTGATCAGCTTATCGATGGCCGCATTCTGCGTTTTCTGCACCGAAGTGCGCTCCTTGGCATGCTTCTTGCGTAGAGTGTCCAGCTCCTTGATTTGTTTCTTGCCCACCTTCTGGAAGCCCTTCTCCTGACGCAACGACTCCAGGGTGACCGGCTCAAAGACCAGCGGTGGTTCCTTTTTCTCCTCCTCCTTGGCCTTGCCAGCATCTCGAGCGGCTCCACCGCTCTGCTCCTCAATGCCCAATGCCTTCATCTGTTCGTTTTGCTGCTTGGCAGCACCGGCAAATCCTCGCGGATCCGACAGCATAGCCATAAAGTCCTCGAAGCCATCGGGTACATAGATCTTCAGCTCGATGTTCACGAAGAGCATGGGCAGGGACATGGGGAAATTGGCTTCGGTACGCAGCGATACATGCCGATAGCCCGCTTGCAGGCCATCCAGCGGCAGAATGCGTTGGCCAATCATCTTGCCGCTCTCCTCATAAACGCCAAAACGCAACACAGCCAGATCCGGTAGCACCACCTTACGGAACACAAAGGCATCCTCGTTGTAAACCGGATTCAGTCCGTTGTTGGGCACCAATCGCGTGCGGAACTCCTTTTTCACTGTATCAGAGGGCAGACCGAACATATCCACCTCCACATAGGTGCCTACCTTCTTGTCCGACAAGAATTGGCCGGCTATCACCTTCACGGAGCACTGGGCGGCAATTACACCATCGACGGGGGCATCGGCAAACGGATCGAAATCCTTGTCCGCCCGCCGCATAAAGTCCGGCTTCAGCAGGTAACCACAGCCGCCGTTGTACTCGAATTTGCCCTGATTAAGCTGCATGGGCAGATCGGAGGATTGGAAGTTCAGGGAGACCATCTGGCAGCCGGCATTCCAGAATACCTGCGGCATGTAATTCGAGGAGTCCGCCCGCGTGCCCTTCGGATAGATGCGCGACATTTGGCGCTTGTTGTAATTGACGAATTCGATGGAGCTCTGCTTCAGATAATTCATGCCTGCCGATTCCGCAAACGAGGACATATTGTGGGCAATGTTTTTCTCTGTTGTGAGGGAAAACAAATATTAATTAATATATTTATTTATATAATATAAACTCTCCTCCTTACCAATTGCCTTGTCAAAGCCCTGGAACTTAATGGGCTGCGCATAATTGACCATGGATGAGAGCCAGGGATGGACATTGGTGGTGGAACCACTGTAATTGGCAGCAGCAGCCTCGGCCTCGGCACCACCACCGCCCTCGGCGGCACCTTCGGTGGCAGCCGCAGCCTCAGGTGCTGGCGCTGGAGCTGCCGCTGCTTCTGGCGGCTTCCCAGCACTTGCATCCTCCTCGGGATCATCGTCCGTCTTCAGTTCACCCTTGAGCCATAGCTCTAGCTCAACCTTTTCCACCTCGGGCTTCATGCGCTTGTTTTTGATGAGGATTTTACGCTTAAGCTTGCATGGTGGCGGCAAAGGTAGTCCCGGATCCAACTGTTGAGGAAAATAGTTAATGGTTTTCTATATATTTGATTTTTTAGTTATATTTACCGGATGATCCGAAAGAGGCTCCTTTAGCAGCAGATCGCCAAAGAAGTCATCACAGTATTTGGCCAGCTTGTATTGCTGGGCGCGATTGCAGTGATTCTCAAAGGATAGAATCACTGGATATTCCGAGGAAACAAAGGCGCAGTCCGCTATCGCTTGAATGCAGTCCTGTAAGTATAGTAAATATTATGAAATTAATTAGTAAAAAATTTCAGATTAATGCTGAATGCCGAAAACCAGTTATTAATTAATTTTCAGCTGCATGACAGGGGGAATATCCTCGTTTACGTGCTGGAAATAACTCTCTAATTTGTATTTAACCATTAAAAATATACCCCAGTGGCCCGTAAACCTTAGATGCACACCACTGATTATTTCTATATTCATTTTCCAATTAAGATTATTAGCTTTACATGTAATTAAATGTGAAATATCTAGTTTAATTCAATTTCAAGCATGTTTAGGGGTTTAAAAAAGGTTTAACTGCAGTTTCTATGAGGAATAATTAATACAAATAATGGGAATTTAATAATAACTCCATTTTGCCAGCTTCTGCATTATTTAACAACATTTTAATTAGTTTAGCTGCATTTTTTATAAGGAATAATTAATAATAATAATGGAAATTTAATAATAACTTCATATTCCCTGCTTCTGCATTATTTAACAACATTTTAATTAGTTCAGCTGCAGTTTTTATAAGGAATAATAAATAATAATAATGAAAAATTAATAATAACTTCATAATCCCAGCTTAGGAATTATTTAACAAAATTTTAATTAGTTTAGCTGCAGTTTTTATAAGGAATAAATAATAATAATAATGAAAAATTAATAATAACTCCATATTCCCAGCTAAGGAATTATTTAACAACATTTTAATTAGTTTTGTAGCAGATTCTATGAGGAATAATTAATTATAACAATGAAAAATTAATAATAACTCCATATTCCCAGCTAAGGAATTATTTAACAACATTTTAGTTGATTTAGCAGCAGTTTCTATTAAAAAAATTAATACAAATAAAGGTAATTTACTATAAAAACCTATTCCCAGCTTTGGTAATTAATTAACAACATTTTAGTTAAAAAATCCCTTCAAGATTTCCTTATAATTAATAAGACATTACCCACCTTAAAGAGAATTTCCGTGCAGTAGGCATGACCGTGGGTAACAATGGGCTCCTCATCCTCGCCCTTGCCATTCCAGCAATCGAGCTCCACACAGCGACAGCCGGCGAGCAGGGTTTGACGATACATCTCCACAGAGCTCTTGCCACCGATTTGACGGCCAGACAAGTAGGTATTATGTGAGCTATTGATATAGTAGTGGGCCAGTGGCTGATCCATTTCCATATAAAAGTCCAGTCGATCGAGGAATACAGGGGCATTCTCATCGGACATGAGATAGCGCTTAAAACCATCCAGCGAGAGTTGAACTATGGAAATAATATAATTAGAGATATATTTTTAAAGATTTCTGATATACAACCAACCGCTCTTTTTCTTCTCCTCATCCAGTTCATAGTCGTTGATGATCTCCGTGCAGCGTTTCTCCTCGTAAAGTGGATAAAGGATCTCGTTCATGCGTGGGTCACGTTGTTTATCATTCATAAACTGAATGAATTGCTCCAGACTAATGAAATCCTGCTTGCCCTTGGTGCTGAAAGTATTTTAAAAATTTTATTTCCATTAAATATTATCTTAAAAAATGTATATTTAATACATTTCACTTACATGGATGTAAATAACTCCTCGATGTCATTGCGGGGACACACCTTGTGGTATAAAGCATAGAACTTGTCAAAGGTAAACTGCTCCTTGGTCATTGTGGCATTCTTGTCATCCGGCAGGCCAGCATCCTTGATGCAAGTGTATACCAGCTTTTCCGTTTTGCCCGAAGCAAAGGTCTTGGCCAGCGTTTTAACTGGAATTTTACCGCTTTTTTCAACGCAGTAACTCAATCGCATCCAACTTGATTTTTTTGTTTTTTTGCAAGAGAAGTAGTAGTAGTTAGGGTTCAGGGTCAGTAAATGCATTTAATTTGTTTTTTTCTATGAAATTCTGTGAGGGTTTTTACTTGTTAGACGGGGGAGTTTTGGTATGAAATGCAATTAAAATGGCAATGACAAGCAATAGGAATTAAAAACATGCAATCTTGAAATAATTAGAAACAGGAACAAAAAAAAGTCACATACCTGGTTTTATAAAGAGACAGAGAGTGGTTTAAGTTAATTTTGTTAGTTTTAAATACTTTAAAAATATACCAAAATACATAATAAATAAATAAAGCTCAAGCTTTTTCCTGGTAAAATTTAAGTAAGCAATTACCCAATTTTCTATCATATTCTTTATAATTTCATTGATTTTTAAATAGTGTAAATATTATATATTAAACTAAAGATAAGGTATCACTAAGAAACTATCAAATGTAACTATCGATAAGAAAGATTCGATAATGTAATCGATGGTGCATGATCACTTTTATAGAGAACGAGACCAGAGACAGACGTAAAAGAATAAAAGTTAAGAAAATAAAGACTTTACCGATTTATATTACAAAAAATTTAATATTTAATTTAATAAATATATTTAAATAATCCTTATTACCATATTTAATTTAAATTGGCATAAATATCCTGCTAGCCATGAAAATTGATTGAAAAATAAATACTATTTACTTGCAGTCTCCCCTCGAGTCACATCCCAAATGACGATTTAGTGGACTAAGCTGACGACGGTAATCGAATTCAATATTGATTAGCAATCAAGTTCAGGCCAAACCATTAGGCAGATGATTAACGAGCCGAACTCATAACTAATTGAATCGACAGAGAGAGGGGGAGATATATACTATATATGGAGGGAAGATCCCCAAGGTTATAACTGCTGCACACTTTTTGGCCTCTCAAGTTCCGGGTCATGTAATTGCGGACCCGCCGTTGAATGACGCATAAATAATGCAATCAGAAACAAATTGCAAACTAGGACGACGACTAATTTACAATACAAACATGCAACATGCCCCACCTGTGTGCCACGCCTATGCTACTCCCACGCTGCTCCTACACTGCTCCATTCCTGCCACTCCTCTTACACCTCCTCGTCCTCCCCTATTTGGCCAAGGTGTTGCCACCATTGGTGGTTAACACGGTGGTTCGTTGAATGCACTTTGCAACTTTTCATCGACGAAACCCCTAGAGCTCCACCAAATGTGAGAACACTGAGAGAAAGGCATCACTCAAGAGGTTTTTTTTTTAATTAATCAATTAATTATAATAAAATATTATTTAGAAAATTAACAAATACTTTTAGAAATTAACTAATCAATGAATTATAATAAAATACTATTTAGAAAATTAACAAATACTTTTGGAAATTAACTAATCAATTAATTACAATAAAATATTATTTAGAAAATTAACAAATACTTTTGGAAATTAATTAATCAATTAATTACAATAAAATATTATTTAGAAAATTAACAAATACTTCTAGAAATTAACTAATCAGTTAATTACAATAAATTATTATTTAGAAAATTAACAAATACTTTTGGAAATTAATTAATCAATTAATTACAATAAAATATTATTTAGAAAATTAACAAATACTTCTAGAAATTAACTAATCAGTTAATTACAATAAATTATTATTTAGAAAATTAACAAATACTTTTGGAAATTAATTAATCAATTAATTACAATAAAATATTATTTAGAAAATTAACAAATACTTCTAGAAATTAACTAATCAGTTAATTACAATAAATTATTATTTAGAAAATTAACAAATACTTTTGGAAATTAATTAATCAATTAATTACAATAAAATATTATTTAGAAAATTAACAAATACTTCTAGAAATTAACTAATCAGTTAATTACAATAAATTATTATTTAGAAAATTAACAAATACTTTTGGAAATTAATTAATCAATTAATTACAATAAAATATTATTTAGAAAATTAACAAATACTTCTAGAAATTAACTAATCAGTTAATTACAATAAATTATTATTTAGAAAATTAACAAATACTTTTGGAAATTAATTAATCAATTAATTACAATAAAATATTATTTAGAAAATTAACAAATACTT
>VNJQ01001311.1:0-97929 GCA_008042515.1 Drosophila truncata | reverse complement strand
TAGTCGGCCGATCCTGATAAAATTTGGTTTGTTGTAGTATTTTGCCAAAAATAGCATTCTTACTAAATTTTAACTCTATAACTTTAAAATCGCCGAAGTTATAGCATTTCCGATCAATCAGTTATATGGCAGCTATAGGATATAGTCGGCCGATCCTTATGAAATTTGGTATGTCGTATTATGTTGCCAACAATAGCATTCGTACAAAATCTGAATTCTCTAACTCTAAAAACACCGAAGCTATACCATTTCCGATCAATCAGTTATATGGCAACTATAGGATATAGTCGGCCGATCCTTATGAAATTTGGTATGTCGTATTATGTTGCCAACAATAGCATTCGTACAAAATCTCTCTAACTCTAAAAACACCGAAGCTATACCATTTCCGATCAATCAGTTATATGGCAACTATAGGATATAGTCGGCCGATCCCGGCCGTTCCGACTTATATACTGCGTGCAAAGGAAAGAAGGGTGTGTGCAAAGTTTCAAGTCGATAGCTTTAAAACTGAGAGACTAGTTTGCGTAGAAACAGACAGACGGACAGACAGACGGACAGACAGACGGACAGACAGACGGACAGACAGACGGACAGACAGACGGACAGACAGACGGACAGACGGACAGACGGACATGCTTATATCAACTAAGGAGGTGATCCTGACCAAGAATATATATACTTTATAGGGTCGGAGATGTCTCCTTCACTGCGTTGCACACTTTTGACCAAAATTATAATACCCTCTGCAAGGGTATAAATATCAACTACTATACTTCAGTATTGCGTCTCAGTGTACATATGAACATATAATAATAAATCTGAGAATTTATGCTTCTGTTGAGGTCCGTCTATCGTATTGTTGTCCCAGCGCCCATTTGCTTTAAATAATTTAGTAGTCGATGGGAGTTAACACTGGGACACGCTCTCAGACTCGGACAACAAGCTGTTTCTTAGCTTACAGTTTCCCATGACACCATACACAAGTGGCAAGGTCGTCCTTAACTTTTAAATTATATATCATGTCTGGGTTTAATTGTCAATTGGGCAAAGGGCAGCGATCTATATTTCTAACATTTACCTGTCCATCTTATGGAACACGCAATTAAGCTAGTGTCCTTTACTTCCGTTTAGGTCGACATCTACTATAAATGTAATTTCACATTTATTCGTAAAAAAAATTAAAAATTTGTAATAATTTTTGAACATTTTTAATTTGCAGGCGTACGAGCGCCGCTTCCCCACTTGTCCCCAGATGCCCATTGTGTTGGACTGCGAGATCATCAAGGACGAGTCACTGGAGAATGGGTCTAAGCGAAATACAAGCAGGCGCTGCAAGCTGGCGGTGGATGCGCCTTACATTTTCAAGAAGCTGATTGGCGTGGATTTTGTGTTCTTCCTGCAGCACAATTACCTAGACATGGCAAATCGCACGCTTAGCATCGAGGCGGTGAACGAAAGCTTCTCCTCACGCATCGAGATCTTCGAGAGGTGTCGCTACTACTCCCATCCTGACAACTCAGAATGGACATGCTTCGATCAGACGGCCACTTTGGACATTAAGAACTTCTTTGGCTTTGAGCATTCCATGGAGAAGATGGGCATGAAGCAGTACACCCAGACAACGCTCAAGGGTAAGGAGATAATTGAGTACTTCATTAACCAGCTGCGAGAGGAGGGTATCACACATGTGGACCGCTGGACACCACCGGCCGACGCTCCCAAGTCACCCGTGTTGGAACCAGCACTAGATCAGCATCACGACATTATGCTCGACGGTGACTTCATCGCTCGCAGTCTGGGCCAACTCACGCCAATGCAAGAGTCCAAGCTGCTGGAGCTGCGAAAAATGCTAGATGGTGTCGATGACCTGGAGCGATTGCCCAGTTATCAGACCATCCTGCGTTTCTTGGCAGCCAGGGACTGGCATGTAAGTCAGGCCTTCGCCATGCTCTGCGATTCGCTTCGCTGGCGACGGGAGCACCGCATCGACGCCCTGCTGGACGAGTATACCAAGCCAGCTGTGGTAGTAGAGCATTTTCCGGGTGGCTGGCATCACCACGACAAGGACGGACGTCCCGTTTACATTCTTCGCTTGGGCCATATGGATGTCAAGGGCCTGCTGAAGTCGCTGGGAATGGAAGGTCTGCTGCGTTTGGTAAGAATGCCGTCTCCCTGCTTAGTGACACCCTAATATGATTATTTTTTGTTGCCCAGGCTTTGCACATTTGCGAGGAAGGCATACAGAAGATCAACGAGTCCGCGGAGCGTCTTGAGAAACCTGTACTCAACTGGTCCCTGCTCGTTGACTTGGAGGGGCTGTCCATGCGTCATTTGTGGCGACCCGGAATCAAGGCCCTTCTATACATCATCGAGACAGTGGAGCGCAATTACCCAGAGACAATGGGCCGTGTTCTGGTTGTGCGGGCGCCCAGGGTTTTCCCCATTGCCTGGACCATTGTTAGTGCGTTCATCGGTGAGTAGCTGTTTTTTGTGGGTTTGTCAATAAATTTTAAATCTGTAACACAATTTTTATAGACGAGCACACCCGCTCCAAGTTTCTATTCTATGGCCCCGACTGCGTTCATATGAAGGATGGTCTGGCGCAGTATCTCGACGAGGAAATAGTGCCAGATTTCTTGGGTGGACCATGCAAGGTAAGCACCATCGAGATGCCTGCGATTTTGTGGCACGCCTTCGGTGTTGGGACTCTATGACTCGACTGCAGCATCTGTAGATTACGTATTTATTCTATATATTGTTATATATTTCCTCCTATTTCTTCCGACTCCGGCTCAGTTAGAGGCCCAGCCTGTGTCGCTTGTGGAGCAAGTCAGTCAGAAATACTTTCGCCATTGTTATTTAGCCAAATGCAATTGTGTAAGCAGCTCCTCCAACTCTCGCTCTCTCGATTTTCATTCGTCCTGCTTCCGATCTTCTTTGTCACCAGCAGTGGCGTACGCAGGACTTCATTGGAAAATTTCGTGAGGAGTTTATAGCAGCAATATCATTCCTCCGTACGCCACTGGTCCTTCAGCAACCACAAAGAATATTTTTGTATCTATAATCGTCAGCTATTGTCTTACTTCCTCGTTTTTGTTCGTCGCTTACACTTTGTTGTTTGTGCGTCTTTTGTGTTTTGCGAAATGTGCAATGTCCATGTGAGCTTGTTAGCCCCCAGTTGTGCTCACCGTTCACATCAGTTCTTGCGTCCCTGATCTCTGTTTCACCCCAGAGGCTGTCACATTCGTGCTTTGTCCTTGCTGCCGTCCCTTGAATCAGGATCAGTCATTGATTTAAGAAAGTGCAATATTTTTCCACCACCAGACTATGATACATGAGGGCGGACTAGTGCCCAAAACACTATACAAGATGAACTCGCTGGAGGAGGATCACGACGACGACGTGGCTGTGAATGAGTTGCAAGCCACTGCCAGTGCTGCTGCCGAGGCACTTGTGCCAGTCAAGCGTCTGTCTACAATTATACAGCAAGATCATCATAACCTGTACAAGAGTGTCGAGCTTAAAGCGGGCTTTAGCCACGAGCTGCTTATCCGAAACGAAGACCCAAAGAGCGTTTTGACATGGGACTTTGATGTAATGCGCAACGACTTGCACTTCACACTGTACCGGGTCACCCAGGAGCTGCCGGAGAAGAATGGTAAGTCCTCACTTATTCCAATTTTTTTTTTATAAAACCTATGAACGATTTTTTGAGTTTGTTAGTTACAAATTAAATTAATTATTTCAATTAATTGTTTTAACACTCTTTCCTGTTAAAGATGCAGCCGTATCGTACTTTGATCTGCAGGACTTCGTTGAGGGCGTCAACTATTTCCGGGAGGAGCCCACTCTTATTTGCCGACACAAGGAGAGTGTCCAGGGCTCACATGTTATGCATCACAACGACAGCTATTTAATGCACTGGTTCAGTCCCTCGGGAGCACAGTTAAATGTCTTTTACGAGGTGCTCAGCTCTGTCAACTACAAGGGCTCCATGACAAGCCTGCAATCGGCCTTCTCCTCGAACTCTTCGGCGGCCAGCTCTGTCCAGAGTCGATGATATGAGACGAAGGAAGAGGGTGCGACAAAGGGAGGTACAGATGGGTTTTCTTCTCCATCGGGGGAGCCAATGGAAGCGGATATGCTTACTGGCACGCTGATAGAGAAAAGCGTCAATCTTTCCGACACCCTCGATATTTTTTTTTAAGAGGAAAAGTGGCAATCTCTTCATTCTAGTTTCTTTTAGAAAATTTAGCTAACTGCTTATTTTATTTATATAAATTTATGTAGCCCGTTTATTATAGTTTTCAATATTTATAGTTCTTGTATTGTAATTTTTGATTTGTGTTTGCCTGTTAATGAAAAGTTTCGCGTTAAAAAAGAAAATTGTCCAATGTCGTAGGAATTAAAATCATGACTAACAAATTTTACAATATTAAACAAAAACCTATATTATTATTTCAAAGGAATAAGATTAAATTGTAGCACAATCCGCAGGGAATCATTCCCTTATCACTTTATCAGTTTTAATATACATATACTGTAAGAGCCAATTATAATAATTTTTTATTTGATTATTGTGCTACCATATAACTAGCTAGTAAGAATAAATGTACCTCTTTGAAGAAGTATTCTTTAAATTTCATAAGTGTAAATTCTGGCTACAAGATTTCCTCGAGCTTATGGAGTTATTTCTGACACATTTGCACTAACGTTTTGTATAAAACCCCTTGCAAAATGTCAAATGAAAATTGTTAAAAAGTCCAGATTGTCCAGTGTATGTGTTTGTGCTCACAAACTCAGAATTTAAAAATTCTCTTTATGTAACCGTTAAATTTTATTTATTGACTAAATCTGCCAAATCTTTTAGAATTCTGCGGAATATCTGAGATTTTTAGATTGAAGAATATTCTTTCAAAGAGGTATATGCATATTTAGGTATATTCTTGGAAACTTGAAAACTAGTGCAATTCACTTTGTAATGTCAGCACTTTTATCTAGCCAGGAATGTCTTATTTTTAAACCTAATTTTAATCAGTCAATTAGTCCATTTTAGCTTATACATTAGTAAAACAAAAAAATTTAATTTTATAATATAGTTTTTTAACATTTTTAAACTATTGTCAAAAAGGAATTACCCAAAATGTTTGCTAAAGTAACTGATAAACGCTATTAATAGAATTTATATACAAATATTTATCAATGACTACGTGTTACCTAATTAGTTTACCCTTTGGAAATAGAGAACATTTAGTTTTAACGCAAAATTTGCTAAATAAGAAAAATCGTTGTAAACTAATTATAAGATACATGATAATCAATAACGTGACAAGCGATCGTCTATACAAAGAGCCAATAACGAAAATAGAGAACATTGCATGTTGACTAAGTGTGTAAGTTGTAATAAGAACGCAATCAAATAAAACGAATAAGATAAATTATTTATGCATTTATATTGGGAGCGGAGATATTAATTAAGATATAATTCCAATTATCACTATGACTTGAATATCATTTGTAAATAGGTTCCAATTTTGCAATCAAATATTCAATTCTCAAACTCTTTCTACTTGTTTTTTTTTTTAATTTTGAATCTTATTTCTGTAAACAAAAAGTACCTTTTTATACCCCGATTATTTTTTAATTGTGGGTTCCTGGAATTCAGCTTCATGTTTAGTTTTTTCTAGTTTTGATATCTTTATACTGATTTTCTTTTTCTTTCTATTTCTAAATGTCCAAAGGTCTCGTGGAGTAAATAATTTAAAAATAATAGTTCTTGAAAAGCTTATCGATAACAGATAGTTCTGAGCGATAGTTGTATGTTTTCTTTATGACAAAGAACAATATTCGATAAAACAAGAATTTAAAAATTAAATTTTATATTCCTAATATTTTTTGAATATTTATAAACAGCTGCTTATAAAAATATACAATATAAGTTTTTTACTTTTTGAGGTGATGGTACTTCGGATATATTCCTGCTGATATTGTATTATAGAATTTCTTTACTTTCAACCAAGTTTCACACCATGGTTTTTGTAAAACATTATTATAGGTCTCATTCATAGTTTTAGTTTGTGGTCAGAGCGAAATGTTTACCAGATTAATTTTTGTTTTCTTTTTATGTGATAGGAAATGAAATTTATAGGTTCCGTAAAAATAGAAGTGAAATCTTCAACTAATCGAGGTAGTGGCCGTCGGTCAGTTTTATGGAATTTCGCCTCCACTTCAGTAGGTAGGCCTATCTTATCGGTGGGCGGATGTAATCCAAACCGAAGTGCGGATAAGCTGGTTAGGCTTATCACCGGCCGATTGGCCATTGCCGGCCAATTTGGTCAATAATAGTTACGAGTTCTTCGACTTTCGGGCAGTTCGCGCCTGAAGTTTGAAAAGGCCACATCAGAGAGTCGCAGAATTGTATTTAGACATGGTTGCATTGAACAAAACGTGAGTATGATTACCGCCTCCGCCCCGCCCTCCCGAGCTCCACCATCGAACGCCACCAGCAGGGCAACGACTTAGTGTAATGGCGAGCTCAGAGAACGCAGGAGACGGCGACGGCGGCCAGAACAACCTTAATCAGTTACTAACCGCCCTGGGCGATTATTATAGTGGCCGCAAGGATGAACAGGCCCCAGCCAACATTCTCGAGGACAAGCGGATCTTTCCGGAGTTCCGTGGCGGACCTTTGGACACGTACCGTCAGCGGGCGAGCTTTTGCTACAAGCGCATGAACGTGCTGCTCGAGGGAGAGGAGCATATTCGCCTAAAGGTAATTATATGAAGTAGGTTGCCGATGGGGTCGAAGTACAAACTTCTTTGTAAAGTGGCTGCTGCTCCCGACGCTCGTATCGGGAACTGCACCCAGCTGGCCCCATCTTATCGCACCACGACTCTTATCTGTGCCTTGAGTAACTAACCTGATTACACGCCTCCTCCTCACCCTCTCCCTGTGCAGCACAAAGTGTGGCAGTGGATGGAGCGCCACCCCGACTTCCAGCGAGAGCCCGAGGCGCCCGGCCTAGAGCGCACCCGGGAGTTGGCCAACAAAAGGCAGCACCTGCTCTGGGAGCAACAGTTTTATGGAGTTAACGAGGTGGGTGGAACACTAATTGGACGCCAATTAAAGTTGTTATTAATGGATGCTCTTTCAGTACCTGGGAACCCCGCACTTGCTGTTGGCCTTCGGCCAGGCCATCTTCAGCTACGACTTCAGCACGTCTGTGAAGTTCGGCCTGTCCACGGGCATGTTCCCCAGCACCCTAGTCTCAAACGGCTCCGGTCGCCTGGGCAAGTATGTAGCCAAGATCGCCGACAATCGTATCTTGGGTGCTTACGCCCTCACGGAGATCTCTCACGGCACCAATGCGCTTGGCATGCGGACACGAGCCACTTACGACTTGAAGAGGCAGGAGTTTATCATCCACACGCCGGACTTCGAGGCGGCCAAGTGCTGGGTTGGTAACCTGGGCAAGACCTGCACCCACGCAATTGTGTACGCACAGCTGTTTGTTCCAGATGACAAACACCAGGGATTGCAGGTAAGATATATACTTTTACATTGAATTTCTAAACTAAATCATTTTTCACAGGCCTTCCTGGTGCCCATTCGCGACGAACGTACTCTGCTACCCTTCCCTGGCGTAACTGTGGGCGATATGGGGGAGAAGATCGGTCTCAACGGCATCGACAACGGGCAAGTTATCTTTTGCTGCTCTCATCGAAAGCCTATTTATATATTTATGTTTTTTATTGCAGCTTTGTGATGTTCAACCAGTACCGAATTCCAAAGGCCAATCTCCTCTCCAAGACAGGCGACATCGACGCACAGGGCAACTACACCAGCCAGATTAAGGATGAGCGCAAGCGACTCGGTGCTTCGCTGGGCGCCCTCTCCGTTGGCCGTGTCAATATCACAGCGATCACGTACGTGGCCCTCAGCAAGGCGGTGACTATTGCCACCCGTTATGGAGCGAGTAGACGGCAGTTCGGACCAGCCAACTCTCCGGCGGAGTGGCCAGTGATTGAGTATCAGTCGCAGCAGTACCGTCTTATTCCCCATTTGGCCACAACAATTGCTCTGCGTGTGGCCACGCTGTGGATTGGCAAGGAAAATGTGGATCTGACCATGAAGGGATTTACTGGCGAGGACACTTCGCAGGCGGGCATGGAAATCCACGCCATATCGTCGGCCCTGAAGCCAGTGGCCACCTGGGCGGCCAGGGATGGCATTCAGGAATGCCGGGAGGCATGCGGCGGTCATGGTTACTTGAGATCTTCAGGCTTGGGTGATCTGCGAAACGATAACGATGCCAACTGCACCTACGAGGGCGAGAATAACACACTTATCCAGCAGGCATCGAACTGGCTCATTAGCTTGCGTCGCAATAACGCCGATTTTGTCGCTGTCTCACCTCTGGAAACGGTGTCTTTCCTGCAAAATATGGATGCCTTGCTGCGGAGCAAGGGCCAAGAGCGCACACCAGCTGAAGCTTTGGATCCCAACAGTAAGTTTTTTGCACCAGCATTAAATAACTCAAAAATCTGCTATAAAAATTCCTTAAATCTTTAATAAAACTCTTTTCTTCTCAGATCTCCTAAAGGCCCTCAACTGGCTTACAGCTTGGCAGCTGGAGACTACTGTAAAGCGGGTCGAGCAGCAGCAACGTGAGGGCAAGGATGCTTTCGAGACGCGCAACAACATCCAGGTGTTTGCAGCCCAAAAGCTTTCTATAATCTATGGCGAGGTGAGTATCCCTGCTCAGCATTCACTCCTTTTAATTTTAATTAAATACTTTTTATTTATTAAAACTTTAGCGGACCATATTCTATGTGTTCCACAAGTTTGTGAGCAACTTGCCCGCCTCGGCGGAGAAGGATGTGTTGCAGCAGGTACTCTCGTTCTACGGAGCTCATCTGGTCACCAAGTACTCGGCCATTTTCTATCAGGGCGGCTTCTTCCGCGACAATTCGCATCTGAATTTGTATGAACAGGGAATTTTGGGTCTGCTGCCTGTCCTCAAGGATGAGGCCATCGCCCTAGTGGATGCAATTGCGCCCACCGATTTCATTCTGAACTCGCCCCTGGGCATGAGCGATGGCAATGTATGTAGTCAAAATCTCTGGCAAGTATTACAAGAAATCTAAATGCTACTCTGTATTTTCTGCAGGTTTACCAGCATCTGCAGCGCACGATTGTGTCGACCCCGGGTGTCTATGAACGTCCGCACTGGTGGCGTGATGTTACCTACAAGGATTACCTGAAGCGCGCCAAGTTGTAGATATGCAATTACATGACTTTGTTCATAAAGTTTACCTTGTTATCGTTGTACATTTAAAAGATATTAATGCCCCTAATATTATAAAGCGGTGCCTACATAATTAATGAAACATTCATGTGAAAACATTTTAAATGCTCTAATGGCTTACATTCCACCTTCATTAAAATGAGGCGCTGGATCGGCCCTTTTATAGTCTGTACTTAATTTTGGAAAACGCCTTAAACATCAAATACTCCAAACATCACAAATATTATTTTACGTATTGTATAGCAATGATTAATAAACATTTTTATAATGGTAAAAACCTGAAATCTTGTATAAAAAATGTATTGTTTGTACGTTATATATTAAGGGGTTTCACGCTTTAAAAAATTATATTTAATATTGTTCCAGAACTTCAAGCCAATTTTCTTAAAAAGTACTGAGCCGAACTTTATTAAAATTTTGAGTTTTCTTTTATTGTTCGAAGTTATTGGAATATCTTTACCATTTATTTATTTATTTTCTACAAATTTTATAGGGAAGAGTAACCCCCAAAATTAGAACACATTGATTAGTTTGTGCATTTTTTTCACGCTGATTTACAAATTTTGGTTACGTACTTAAGTCTAAATATGATCACAGTCTGCAATTGTCATTATTGTTGTTCCAAGGAACAAGCTACACTAACATACACAACAGATAAATTCATTGCTAATTTAAACGATAGAGAACAAAAGAAAATAAATATAACAATTTGCTAAGATTGGAGTGACAACCAGCCACGTGTCAGGGAATAGATCCAGATCCGGACTCGTAGAACTCTGGCATTGGAGCGCTTTGCGACATGTACTCGGGGCTTTGTAACTGCGCCAGGCGCTCACCGGCTTCGCTTTCCGTCTGAATGAGCATGGGTATTTGCTGAGGTAGATCGCTGGTGGCCCACAAGTACAGATCTAACGTCTTTTCCGTACAATCAGCTATAAAGCGCACGAAGGGCCGAATGTCGCCCTCGTTGGCCAGCTTGAGGAAATGGTAGTATTTGCTGCGTTGCTGCTTGGGAATGATGACGGGCGGATAGCCAGCTCGCATCAGAAGCGTATTCATCAACAGACGTGAAGTGCGTCCATTGCCATCAATAAAGGGATGAATGTGGACCAGTTTGTAGTGGGCTAACGCAGCATAGCTTGGGAGGAGAGAAAAATTTTTAATCAGTTTCGTCAGTCAGAAGAGGATCTCTTTCACACTTACTTAACGGGATGAAGAGTGCTGCTATGCTCCGAGTTCAACCAACGCTCGAATCGCTGCATAAGAAGGGCCAGATCTCCCGGACCTGGGGGCACATGGCCCCCGACATACACCTGATTACGCCGGAATTCTCCGCCTTCAATGGGGTCCACATGACCCAGAACTCGGCGATGTAGCTCAAGGATATCTTTGATGGTGATTTCCATTCTGTGGGAAAGGTGAAAAATCATTCAAATTAATAAAACACCAACCAATTAAGACAAACTAAACAAACTTACTTTTGAACCAGGCTGGCATTGATATACTTCATTGCCAGATCCATTCCAAGGATCTCATTGTGCTCATCAATTGACTTGCCATCGACTGCCATTCGTGTCTCAAGGATGGATCGGGTCTGAGCCAGTGTCATAGTGTTTCCCTCGATTCCCACTGAGTGATAGATATGCTGGAAGTAAGCTTCTTTCTTCGCCCTCCTAAGGGCAGAGTTGGACTCGTGAATGGCGGAAAGGGCATCCCGCTTGAAATCCAACGACTCCAGTCGACGCTCGTCAAGTGTCTGGACTACGTCCGCCGTGCGTTGCCTGTTCGCTAGCGCCTCAGAATTGCTCGGATTGATAGTTAGTGCCTGGAAGTAGTACTGATCCGCCAAGACAATGTTCCGCTGGTTGTGCTCTAGGAACTCGCCGTAGCGCAGAAGAACCTCGGGGTGTCGCGGAGCCAGTGCCAGTGCGTGCTCAAACAGGCGGGCTGCCTTGTCGTCCTTGCCCGCCATGTACATGTCCTGGGCCAGTCGAAGAGCTCCCAACGCCTCATTGATGTTTGTCTGTTCCGCCTCCGTGAAGCTGGCCCCAACGCTGTCGCTGACGCTTTTATCGTAGAATTCCTTGAAGGCATTAAGCTCTTCCACGGAGTACAGGGCGTACTCGTCACGAGTTTGCAGGTAGTGGGCGGATGGCAGATGGTGCAGCTGGCGCAGTCTCAGGCCCAGATTCGTGGAAGTCAAGGCATGCAGGGAAATGGCCGCTAAGCTGCCGGCGATAAAGAACAGAACGAGACGGTAAGGATGGGTTTGCTTTGCAGCCCGCACTAGCTCCGCTTGTGGATGTTCTCCAAGCTGCTGCTCCTTGATAACAGGCCCCATGCCGACGTGGCCAGTGTCTGGTAAACGCGATTTGTATATACGTTGGACGTCAGGTACACATGGTACGGTGGAATTAAAAGCTGACAGCCTGCAGGCTACTTGTATTTGCCAAATCTTTTGCTTCTTGCCATGTTGAAAAATCACCAAAAACCACGTATTAGTGCTGCCAAATCAGCGATGTCACTATCGATGTTTTTAAAAAAGGCGATATATCGAGACTACAAAAACATCGATAAGTTCAGTTAAATATAAGTTCTATAAGGTGGAGAAATTTGGAAAGTGAAACTTTCTTGATTTAACGTACCAAAAATTGCTCTGAAGTGATCTAAAACTTAGACTTTTGACAAACTGCATTGTGGTATTGCTTTCATTAATTAAATTGTTGCTTGATAACTTCAGAAGAAATTGATTTAAAAAATTACAAAAATGGAATATTGTTTTCATGTTCTTTCTTGGTATACAACTTCTAGGACCTCCAAAAGTTAGCTCCTTTCAAATTAAAAATTTTAATAATACCCTAAAATAACTGATACATTTATAAAAAATATACGAGAAAGAGTCAAATACCTAAAATGCATAAATAAATAAGCTACATAGTTGATAATTAATTACATTAATAAACTCAAATTTCAATACTCATTTTTAACAACATTTGAATGTAAATTTTAAGTTACTTTTTTATTGTCTTAATCTCATAAAAATATTTTTTTTCAAATAGGTTTTATACATATTTACAAAAACTCGAAAAATATTGGACTTTAAATGGTTTTTATTTATAAAAGTCTAACAAAATATTTAATTTGAATATATGTATATACTATGCATTTTCAAATTGTTATCTAAGGGCAGAAAATATCAATGTATGTGCCAATAAAATTAAGTTTTTGGTAAAACAACCGAATTTTAAAAAATAACAGTTTTCAGACCAAACCAAATCATAAGATTACAAACAATTGGTTCATTCTCACGGTACGATCAGAAACGATCAAAAATAAATGATAGTGGAACGAAGGCAACTGATCTTTGATGAATTCTGATGATGCGATCATCAATCGTAAGCGAGCAAGTGATCGGTGTACCCAAATAATGTTTTCACATTGTAGCGCTCCTCCTTTTCTCTCTCTTTCTCTGATTCAAGCTAATTAGGTAAGAACCGGAAATAGCTCATAAATTCAAATGCGTTGACACTTCTTAAATAATTGTGAACTTTCAACCCTTTGGCGCAAATATTTATTCTGCCAAAATGATGCCCTCCAGCGTAAGGGGGCTGGTGAGAGTTTGTCGAAACTCTTGAACAACTTCAGTTCTGGACACGGGGATTTCCATGGCAGAGAATAGAGTTTGAATATTTTGCCTAATCATCTTGCGGTTGCCTGCTAATTAGCCCAGCACCCGAAGTCGTTCAATAAATGAAGTTTCAATTTCTTAGAATATTGAAATGCCAAAATCTTAAGGTCACGTCATTTGCATATTTCTTACCAAAAATGCCTTGAGTCACAGCAAACAAGTAAGTTCCGAGACACCCCCTAGCGAATGCATACCGCCCTCCTACGTGTAACCCAAGGCGCAATCTATCACTGTAGCTCATGAGATCATGAAATTGTTTATTATTTTGATCTGAGTGGAACCGAGAATATAGGCGATCGGTGATCCGGTGACCGGCTTGTGAATCACCTGCGGATACTATGAAGTCATTGAGAAATCTGGTTATCAGCCAAAAGCCGGTGTCGTTGGGTCATGACGTAGCCAGTGATCTCCACCGATATTTTATTTTTGGCAATTCCCTCTTACGATCTACTGCCCGAGTGATAACGATTCTCCGTCAAAGTGTTTATGCTAAGTTTAATTTCATGAAATTCAGATGACACAATTCCAAACAAATCTTGAACATTTGCTTCGTCTTAGATTCGTTCATTCAGATTTAGAATATTTTGAGAATACTCATCGCATGAACATGGTGTTTCTCTCCCCACCAGTTGATCTTGCTCCGGACGATCTCCTCATAAAAGCTTCGTGCTGAGCGATCGGCTGTCAGTTGCTGTTCGGCAGCGCCACGAGGCGCAACGGTTTTCTTTCGAATCTTCCTTCAAACTACATCGAAATTCGTAGTGAGTGATAGATAGGTCCTGAGCCAAATCTGACCTGCAAAATACATGAATCGAGATTCCTTGTGAATAGTGAAAAGTGAATAGCAGTGTAAGTGTTTAAAATAGTTCAATTCTTTGATAATTATCTGTCAAAAAACCAAAAAGATATGAAACAACTTGAGAAAATTTTTATAAATAACCTGCAACAGCCTGCAGTGGCCACACAAATGTGTTCCAGAAATAAAAGAAGACTAAATTGGGAGAACTCATGTAACTCATGTACCACAAGGTGTTGACTTTTTAGAATTCGAGAGCCGAAAGGAAATGTGTGATCTTGTGTGAGGGTCGGGTCCCAGAAGAAAAATTACACGTCGCCAAGTCCATGAGACTTATCAACAGACACCGGATGGAAAGGGAATTCGGGGTCACCTAAGGTTAATGGTTGTCAAAAAAAGAAACAAATAAGACCAAAATTGAACAGTGAGCCTCAAATTAAAGTCGTTTTGTCATGGGCGGGACCGGGTAGTATGAGCATTATCTCTTGATTAACCTTTGACGACCCATAGTCCGGAGCTGGTGCGATAATCCCCTGATACAGCCTGAACTAGATTCCACATCGCCCAGTTATCAGCACCGAAAATTCTCGTACTTGGGCACAAAAAATAATAATTTCAGTTTTCTGCGAAGCATTTGTTTTTCCCTACTCTAGTATTTACTATTTATGAATGACACAGTTTTCTGTTTGCTTGCTTGCTCCTCAGATATTCCGGGATGAAGGCTCTGGGAGTGTGCGCCCTGCTCTTGGCAGTCGCCAGCTGCCAGGGCTATGGCGGCGGTTATCAGAGATCCAGCTACAGCTCCAGCTCCAGTTCATCTTCGTCTTACGGCAGTGGACAGTCGTCGGCAGTGCCACAGATCAACCAATGGGGCTACTCGCACTTCAACGAGGTCCGAGAGTTGGCTAACCAACTGAAGCAGAAATTCAACTCGCTCTCCCAGGGATCGTCTAACTTTGGCTATACATCTAATTGGAATCGTAAGTAGTTTCGAAAGTTGGAAGTTATATTTTTAAGCAATAAAGGAAAATACTTTCTATTAATACTAACTGCTAATTTTGGGTTTGTTTACAATAATAATTTATTTTCTATGGGAACCATTTTATGTTTATTAAAGTTCCTTAGTGACCAGTTTTTCACATCCAAATCCATTTCCCCTTTTCCAGCTGATGTGTTAAAAATTAGCGGAAAGAGTGGAAGCCAGCTAGATGCTGTCATCTCGGAGATCAGCCAGAAATTGGTGGCCGACATGCGCCAAGGCATCACCAGTTACAGCACCATTGCACAGCCAAACTTCTTTGAAGCCAAGGCCGCTGAGCTGCTTGAGCGTTTTGCCGGAGGCGAGAGCGCCAGCCTTCAGCAGGCTGTGGATTTGGGTCCCTTCCAGCCGGTGGACTTGAGTGGTTTTGACGAGGTCAAGAACTACGCCTATCCCGCCGAAGTGAAGGTAATTGATGGCAAGACCTATGTTGTGCACCGCAACTGCACTGAGGCCACCAAGTTGTCCGGCTACGGCGGCTCCGCTCAATTGAACCAAGGATTCCTGGGACAGACATCAATTCCGATCGGCAGCACCACGACGACAATTACGCGAAAGAAGACCATTCACGATTGGATGCGGGAGAACATGGAGCCTTCCGTGGTCGGGTACAACGCGGTTGTTAATGTAGGCGGGCAGACGGGCAGCAGTGCATATAGCTCGCCCATGTCTAGCCCCAGTTCTTTCGGACAGATCAGCTCCTCGTCGCCAGGAGCCAGCTCCACGCTGTTCATTCGAAGCTTTAACAAGACAATCACAACTCATCCGGATGGAACTAGCTCCGTGGGTGGCTCTGAGTCGCAGCAGCGCTGGCAGGATGGAAAGTTGGTGTTCGATCAGCAGGTGCCCTTTGGACAGACAACGGTGCCCAGGGACGAGCAGTGGAAGCGCGAGGAGCGCGAACGCCTCTTCTGGTATCTAACAACACCCCAACGTCTTGAGGACTGGCAGCGTCAGCAGGAGGATCGCCTTTTAGGAGTTGTTGAGCGTTACAAGATCACTCTGCCCATGCTGGAGGAGTTCCATCGCCGTGAGCTGGCCCGCTTCCAGGCTCTGATGGGGCAGTACCAGTCGCAGGTACAGGATGCCAGCGCCTGGCAGAAACAAGAGCGCAGTCGCCTGGACTGGCTTATCCATCAAAATGGCTTTTCGGCTCAAGACATTGAGCGTTGGCAGAGCGAAAACGATCGCAAGTTGGCCCAAGCGGCCCAGCAGCATGGAATCAGCAAGAATCAGCTTCAGCAGTGGCAGCGCGAGGAGTTGCAGCGTATGCACATTCACTTCAATCAGGTGAACCAGTCGTTGGCGCCTCAGGTGCCAAATGTGCCATCTCAGAACACATACACCTACCCCTCCTCCAGTTCCCTGACCGAGGATAATACAAAGGAGCAACAGCGCCTGGAGGAGCTGATTCGGCAGCACAATGCTACGATCGCAGCTCTGCAAAATTCCATTAGGACCGATCAGCAGCGACTGAAGGATCTCTCGATCAAGTATCAGGGCGATATGCAGAGCCAGACTCAGTGGTTGCGCGGGGAGGTGGCTCGCATCGGAGACCTGATCAAGGACCAAAACGAACAAGTGTCGAAAATTACCGCCTGGCAGAGCTCGGAACGTTCTCGCCTGGAGAGCATTCTGCGTCAGCACCGCGGCTCTGTGGGGGAACTGCAGCAGCAGATAAACCAAGATCGCTCCTACCTTCAGAACCTGGCCACCAAATACCGAGTCAGCGTGGAGGAGCTGGAGAAATGGCAACACGAGGAGCTGCAGCGCCTTCAGGTGAATGGTCAGAAGCAGCTGGAGGGTCACATTAAGGACTGGCAGGTCAGCGTGAGCACCAATCTTCGCGACATTGTGGGCCAAAATCAGCTGACCATTGAGGAGTTCCAGAACTCCATCATCAACGATCGCAGCCGCCTGGAGCAGATGGCGCGCATGTACAAGGTGAAGGTGGAAGAGATCGAGCAGTGGATCAAGAGTGAGCTAAAGAAATTCCAGTCGGAGGGTCTTCTCAAGGAGGTTGAACAGGAGCTGGTCCTGTGGCAGCAGAAGGAGCGAGAGCGCCTGCAGGCCATCGTCCAGCACAACTCGCTGACCGTGGAGCAGCTGGAGGTGAAGATTAAGAACGATCAGGACCACTTCTACAAGCTGGCCGATAAGTACAAAATCCGTGTCGAGGATATACAGGATTGGTTGAAACAAGAGCTCCTGCGGCTCCAAAGCGAGGGACTTGTCAAGGCGGAGGCCTTGAAGGACTGGCAGCAGGCCGAACGTACTCAAATCTCTTTGTTGGTGCAGCAAAACAAATACTCACTCGAGGAATTGGAGCGCAAGCTGCTGGCCGATCGCGCTCGTTTGCAGGACCTGTCCGGCACTTATAATGTCAAGGTGTCCGAAATTGAGCAATGGATCAAGTCAGAGGGCGATCGTCTTCAGCGTGAGGGTCAGCTGAGAATGGAGACGCAGCTCAACAACTGGCAGAAAATCGAGCGTCAGCGTCTGCTTGACTTAATTAACAAAAATAACTTGTCCATCGAGGAGATCGAGGCCAAGGTCGGCAAGGACCAGACCCACCTCTACAGCCTGGCCCAACAGCACCAGGTGCGCGTGGAGGAGATCGAGCAATGGATCAAGCAGCAAATTCAAAAGTTGCAGGACCAGGGCCTCATTGAGATGCAAAAGCTGAAGAACTGGCAGCTGGAGTGGCGCGGAAATCTTACCAACATGGTGCAGGATCGCGACTTTACCGTCGAGGAGTTCCACAAGTGGCTGCTCAAGGATCGCGCCCAACTCCAGAGCCTGGCCATGCAGCACAATGTGCAGATTGAGGAGATCGAAACGTTTGTCAAGAAGGAGGAGCAGCGTTTCATTGGCATGGGTCTGTTGAAGCCGAGCGAAAAGCTGACCAACTGGCAGGAGGTGGAGCGCCTGCATTTGAAGAATCTGGCACAGCAGCAGTACAAGTCCACCGAGCAGCTGGAAGCTCGTCTTCGTCAAGATCGTGAGCTTCTGGAGCGCCTCGCCCGCCAGTACAGCGTCCAGGTGGAGGAAATCGAGAGCTGGATGAAGCAGGAGCTGGCACGCATGCGTGACGAGGGTCAGCTGCAGATCGACAACCTCACCTCCTGGCAGCTGGCTGAACGCGAGCGGCTGGAAGCACTCATCAAGCAGAACAAGCAATGGAGTGCTGAGGATCTAAAGGCTGAGCTGGAGAAGGATCGCGAGCATATGCAGACCATGGCCTTCCAATATCACACCTCCGTTGAGGAGATAGAACGCTGGCTTCAGACTGAGATTGAGCGCTTGAAGCAGCAGGGAAAACTTAACATCGAGCAGCTGACTGCCTGGCAACGCACCGAGCAGCAGCGCATCCTTTCACTCCTCCAGCAGCACTCCAACATCACCCTAGAGCAGTTCCAGGCCAAGGTAGGTGGAATTACAGCTTAAAAATATCGATTAATAATGTCTTTCCCATTTCAGGTGCACAATGATCGTCGCTTCCTTATCAGGCTTGCCGGCCAGCATCATGTGAGTGTTGTGGAAGTGGAGAATTATGTGAACCAGGTCATCGAGGACTTGCGCAAGAAGGGCCAGTTCGAGATCGAGCAACTGCAGACTTGGCAAATAGTAGAGCGCGATTACATCAAGAGTCTGATTGCTGAGTACAAGAACGGTCTGTCCACGGCGGAGTACGAGCAAAAGCTTCTGGCAGACCGCGCACATCTCAACCAGCTGGCTGATCAATATCGCTTGAATGTGGAGCAGATCGAGGAATGGATGATTGCCGAGCTGAAACGTCTGAGGGGCAGCACAGAGGAGTCCCTGAAGAGCCTCAGTGCCTGGCAAGTCTCTGAGTTGGAGCGCCTGCAGAACTTGGTGAAACAACAGAATCACCTAACCTTCGTTGAGTTCGAAATGGAGCTGAACCAGGAGCGCGATCGATTGCAGAAACTGGCCAATCAGTACTCGGTCAACGTGGCCGAAATCGAAGAGTGGCTGCGTCAACAACTTATTAACCTGCGGTCCACCGGTCAGGCCAAGGTAGAGAACCTGTCCAAGTGGCAGGTGGAGGAACAGCAACGCCTAATCGAACTGCTGTTGAAAAAGCAGCAGGAGCTGCCATACGAGCAGGTGGAACGCGAACTAACCCAGGATCACGCGCGTCTGGAGAGTCTTTCCCAGACGCACCATGTGGGCATCGATCAGGTTGAAAATTGGCTACGTGAAGAACTGCGCCGCCTGCAGAGCTCTGGGTTGGTTCAGTTCGAGCAGCAGACCCAATGGCAGCAGAAGATCAGCAACGGGTTCAACGACTGGCTTCAGCAGCAACGCAACGGAGCCAGTTACCAGGAGTTTGTGGACTTCCTAAAGCGCGACAAACAGCGACTGGACAGCATTGCCACCGACTATCATGTGACTGTGGAGCAGGTGGAGAAATGGGTAAGCTTTAAACTTTGAATTCTCCGCTTCACTTAACTTTATTTTAATGTCAAATCATTTGCTTTCTTCAGGTTCAAAAGGAGGCAGCTCGCCTCTCGGTCATCGGTGTAATCGACCGTCCGCAAGGCAATGTAAAGTACGAGGAGATTGTCAACATCTGGGATGAGAAGCCAGCCACTGCTTGGAAGCAAGAACTGGTGACACGCCTGCGCAGTGTTGCCCAACGCCGTCCCCTGACCAAGGTTGAGTTCGAGAGCTACCTCATCCGCAACAAGCCGATTTTCGAGGAGATTGCACGTCAATATCATGTGACAATCGAAGACATTCACCTCTGGCTTGATCAGACTGCCCAAAAGGAGGGCCTGGTCTCGACGGAATGGCAAGCCAAGGAGAGATTACATATCGAGGATCTGATAATTCAGCAGCAGCGCAAGCAGCAGAAGTGGACCATCGATGAGTTAAAGCTCCGCCTGAACAACGACCAAAAGCACTTGCAAGACGCCGTCGTGCAGTATCATGTGACCATCGAAGAGCTGAAGACTTGGTACACGGATGAGCTTAATCGGCTGTTGGCCCAGCGCAGGATCGACCAGGGCTTCGGTCTCTCGTGGCAGACCATTGAACTGGAGCACATCTACAGGGCGGTCTTAAACAACCCGAGCATTGGTCGTCAGGGTCTCGAGCAGATTTTGTTCAGTGACATCCAGACCCGTGCTGCACGCTATGGCATAACTGTTGAAGAGTTGCGTCTGTTCATTCAGGAGCAGCTGCGACGCTTCTCAAATCTGGGTCTCTTTGTGGACTCAGGTCGACAGGTCAGTAAGTGGCAGGATCAGGAGAAGAAGCGATTGCGTGAAGTGGCCAGTAGTGTGGTGATCACCGAGAAGGAATTGCTGGAGTTCATCTCGCAGGATACGGCCTTCCAGACACAGCTGGCTCAGCTTTATCAGGTCGGTCTAGTCCAGTTGGCGCCCGTGCAGCGCATTTTCGTTGGGAACATGGTCCGCGAACAGCTGTTGGAGGTGCGCCGTCTTAACGATCTAACCTCGTGGCAGCAGAGGGAACGCGACCGCCTTTACGAATTCATTGGCACCCAGAACATGACTCAGTCTCAGCTCAGGAGTTGGCAGAGTCAGGATGGACAGTTGTTGCAGGATTTCGCCCAGAAGTACGAGATCTCGGTGCAGCAGCTCAAGGAGTGGCAGAAACAGGAGCTGGAGCGAATCAATCTGGTGGCACGCTACTATGGCATGACCCAGAGCGACCTGCAGCAATTCCGCGAGGGTGAACTGCGGCACCTGGCCTACGTCAATCACCGTCAACTCATGTCTGCAGCCGAGGCTCAGAACTGGGAAAAGCGTCACCAGTGGACGCTGGGACGCCTGCAGAGTCGCTATGGCAAGTTTGGCCAAGAGTTGGTCATTTGGCGTCGCACCCTGTTCCTGCTCAGTCAAGGCCTTATCGACCTGCCTTCGGGCGGCAGTGCTGACGGCGGCTATGTGGTGGATCCGGGCAGCACCAATGCCACCGCCCACTACAAGCCAATCTTCTCCAAGGATCGCGGAGATCAGCCTCCGCACACGTACGAGGAGAACTACGATGAGGGCGATGAGCCAGGCTTGGAGGGCGAGACTAAGGCACCGCCCCTTCCACGTCCCCAGCCCCCTCGTCCATCCCCCTATGTGAGCACGCCTACTCCTCCCTTGCCCTATAGCCGAGGTGGACCTTCAGGCGGATACGAGTACCGGCGTCAGGATTACACCTTCAATGTGCCCGTGGGCACAGCCTCGGCTTCGGCCAGCGGCGGTCCCACTGGCTCCTCGGCCAGTGCCAGCGCGTCTCTGGGTAAATGGAGTCGCGCATCGGGAGATGAGCCATCGCAACAGGTAGAGGATCTCGGTCAGCAGCAGCAGCAGGAGGAGCTGGGCTGGAATGCAAACCTGGAGGACCTTGGCCAACAACAGCAGGTAGTGGACTCTGACTGGAACCCGCAGCAACAATCGGAAGACCTTGGGCAGCAACAGGTTCAGGTCGAAGATCTAAGCGCCGAGCATTTTGGACAGGCACCTGGACATGCCAGCACTAGGGGTCAACTGCAGCAGCAGCCCGCAAAGGTAAGTTTTTAATTAAACTATAAAAATGTCCTCACTAAATAGTTTATCTCCAGCAGCAGGAGGAAGTGGAAGCCACCGCGGAGCCCTCGTTCTGGGAGAGGCTCAAGGGAAAACTCGGCTAGAGAGGAAACCAATCAACTGCCAAATAGCTACGAGCTCAGGCTCGAAGAGAGCCAAAATTATATAGTTTAGAATGTTTTTTACCTAACTAGAAAAACTCGCATCCAAGCTTAAATCTTTTAAATGTTAACAAATGTTTCTTTAGTTACTTATTTAAGTAAATAAATGAGACTTTAAATGTCCCACGTGTTCCTGAATTTATGGGGCTTTTACTTTAAAAAGGAGTTCGATTTTAGGAGAATATCTTCTCTGTGAATTCGTGACGGAAGTCATAGCTCAGAATGGGAACTTCAATTTGCAGGAATATTTAGAAAACTAATAATAATAATAAAAATTGCGTTGTTTTCTTTTTTCTTTATACTAATATTGATGGTGAGCTTTTCTTGTATGAGACCTTTGTAAATTCATGGCAAGTTATATATTTTTAATAACATTTTGGCTTACTAAAAATTATAATCATGAAAAGGTAAAAAAAAAGCTGAATCGCAATCTACTTTAAATTTAATTTCTTCCCTTCGATGCCACTGAATCATTAGGAAGTATTGTTGTTTACTTAAAACGGAGGTCTGTTTAAATAAAAAAAATTAAGCTATTAAAAAATAAATCATTGAATATGTTTATTATACTTTTTACTAATTACGTTTATTTACACATTAATTAGGGTGATTTCCTCTTTTTTTACTCTATTAAATATCTTTCTTAGGCTGCCAAAAAGTAAGTTTATTTATCCCGAATAAAGAAGGTAAGCAAATTTTGCCTAATGGCTCCAAATTCACAAATTTCAATCTGATTTTTCCTCGACTAAATGAGTATCTCTTTCGTAAATGTGGCTGCAATTTTCTTACAAAACAATACAGTTTCAAATTATAGGTTCCATTCGAAACGAGCTTTAAATATTGGACTTTTTGCACTCTTTTCTCCCGCCTTACATCTTCTTAATACCTCTACGTACATTCCTATTTACATATCCCTCCCTCTCTTCCGGCCAATCAACTCAAGCGGGCTTCCACTTCAGCATCGAAATTGAAGGCCCTCGCTCAGCTCCTCAACAGCCACTGCTCTCATGCTCAGCCCCTCGCCAGTTTCCTGCAGCACATGGTGCTTCAGCTGCTCGATCTGATACAGCAGCTTGAGGGTCTCGTCGTCCAGATTGTCATCCTCCAAGCGCAACTGGCGCTGCTGCTCTCGCTCCTCGTCCACGTCCCATTCGAGCGATTCCGGTGTTGAGATGTGCGACCAGGAGTTCTGCGTCGACGAGCACAAGGAGGTGCGCGTGAACGAGCCGCCGTGTCGCTGGCTGCCCATCCGCCCGTGTCGTACCACTTGTCGCCCGTGGATGCCCGCCATCGTAGCTACGGTCGTCAGCTGTTCGAGGGAGACATAGCGAGGATTTTGCGAAGTTGGTGGTGGCTCCTTCTGCTGGAGCTGGTACTGGCGCAGCTGCGAGTACTCATGCTCCCACTCGAGATCCAACGAGGAGCTGGCCCGCGAGGTGGACATGCGGTGGTAGGTCCCTTGTCCCATCTCCGTCTCCCTGCTGGTCGTGGCCTGGGCATTGAGCAGCTTACAGGCATCCAGGTTCTGCATCTGAATGTCGGGCATGGCGCTGTTGGGGGTTGATGGGGGTGAGAAAGTCCCTTTAATGAGGTTTTGGTGGTCAACCAACCTGTTACTTTGCAGCTTGGCGTAGCTGGGCTGCTGCTCCCAGTACTTGTCCAGGAATTGAGAGCAATGCCGCCTACGTCGGGACCTCAGAATGCGCTGGAAAAGGCCTTGATTTTGGCAGCGTTGACTGCTTGCTGTGGATATCAGCTCTTGGCTATGTCTGTCTGCCTTTAGACTTTCCCTGGCAATGGTCCCAGACCTGCTAAGACGCCTGAAAGTAAAGAAATTTTAGGCAAAATAAGCATTTTGACAAAAAATGATAATCAGGTTAGCATTCGCTAATATTAATGTGTTAATATTACAAAAATATTAGTTTTAAATAAAAGCAGTCAAGAAATATATCGAATAGGCCCACACTTTCGAAGTTAACCGTATTAATAATAAAGAAATATTATAATATACGTGTTCTGCTGCATATATATTTTTTAAATATTTTCATATATAATATTTAATATGATATATATATAAATATATTTATATATATACTTAAAACTCTTTTTATAGAGGATAAAATAATAAATAATTAATTATAGTTAAATATTCTTATTCTCAGGTAAGGAAAAGTTAAATAAAATTATTTCTATCAAAATAACTATTTTAACCTGGAATTGTATGCCAATAAATCTGTAATTTTGAGCTCAACTAATTTAACTAATTTTTTCATATTGCTACAATAATTTCTAAGCATAAATTTTTGTTTACATTTTCAACTATTAAAGCGTGAGCTGAGGGCTAGCTAAATTGTCTACTTGAACTTCCCACCCACTAGGGCTGAGAAGCCCGCTTGGGGAGCATTGTTGGCCAGCGACCACTTTCAGGATGTTGACCCTTGTTGATAGGAGGTAAGCGGTTAGGTGGGGGGCTGTTATGCTCACTAATGCAGCTTGGACTGGCTAAGTGACCACCCACCCGACCCAGGCGCACCTCCTAAACCCATATCGATTGCTCAGTCAGCGGCGGTCTGCGCTTATTGGATTTGTGGCACACTTTTATGCGCGCCGCAACGCAAAGTCAACGAAATTAAAATTTAATTAACTTGCTGGGTCGCATAACGCAGATGGGACTTACCAGCGGCAGATACTGGCCACACAGGATGCGGAGGAGCCTGTGGAAGAGGAGGATGCCGAGGAGCTCGAAGGGGTATTGGAGTTGGAGGCGGCAGCGTTGGCGGTGACGCAGCTGCCAAGACATGAACCCATCGAGCTGAACGCTGATCCTGCTGCAGTCCTGCGGTTACCAATAACTTCACGTTGTCACCTGCCCCGCTGTGGGGCTCATAGCGCGGCCTTTTCTTGCCAACTGCACACTTCACACTTCACTCGTCAGGGGGCTCGGGTCAAGGCTCCGCTGGCCGGACGATGTGGCTCTGCACTTTTATTGTTTTGACTCCCGGAGAGCCTCTAAAAACGCAACTCCACACACACACTGGCCTAGCGCGTAACTGTTTTACATGCGCCGTGGGTCGACGTCACTGGGTGACGCACCCCGCGTCGATGTTGCAGAAGCCTAGCGACAGAGTTACTGTTTGGCCCGCCAGCTGACGACGGGGTGTGGGCGGGAACGCCGACTTTTGACAGTCAGCTGTTGGGGCCCCTGCGCCTTGACTTTCGCTTGCGCTGTCGAGTTGCAAAAGTCAAAAGGGAGCCAAGCATCGATACATGGCAGCTTTGGTTAACTGGGCGGATGAAAGCTAAAGTGTGGTTCTAAAGCCAAAGACCAGCTTTTGACGCAAAGCTCTAAAGCGCTTGCAGGGGTAATAATGGTAAATGTTAAGGGATAACAGCGGACAAGCCAGGACATGCTAGGGGTACGAAATCTGTTCAGGTATATGTTGTCTTAACTTTCCCCAGTGTTAAGTAGCTTTGCCCGTTTTACATAATGTTATTTATATTCTCAAGCACCATCCATGTATCCTTAAAAACATATTAGTTGGGGAATGTAAACTGAATAGCTTTTCCCAAGTGAAATGTTAATCAAAAAGGATCTCATTTGTCTAACAGTAAAGTTGTTTTTAGTTTTTATAAACTAAATCATTATTATATGATAGGTTTTAAGTTATATAGTATATATAATATAATATATTTAAGAAAAAATTAAATATTAAATGCTATTTATAGAGTGAAGTAAGAAATTATAGTAAATAATTTATTATAAATACTTGGCCATTACTACACATATTTCACATATTTACAAAAAAAATCATTACCGGAAAATGGCATTAAATTAAAGTCGAAGCTCTTATTTAAAAAAAAAAAATAAAAATGAATATTAAATAAATAAAATAAAATAAAATAATAATAAAATTAAATAAAATAAATAAGGGTCCATTATTTACATATCTAGGTCTTTATTTTGAGTTTTTTCATAGTTGCCCTGATTATCTGCCTTACTTACTAAAATTTAAACATTGGATATTAAGCTTGAAGTTTCTTAGCTTGAAAAACACAAATGCACAAAAAGCAAAAAGAAAAATGTACGCATTAAATATACAATCATTAATTTATATCTACACACATGTTGCGTTTTAAAAGTTTATGACTTTTTGTAGCCTTTTCCCGGTATTTGCTGTTCTCAGCTATGTAGTTGCTTCACCAGTTTCCACGATCTTTGACTTTCTTCACACATTTCTCTCGCATGACAAACATAAAATTCGCCCTGCTGCATTAGTTCGAGGCACTAAAAGTGCAATCAACTCCCTCCCAGAACGCAACAGGGAATGTTAGGGCTAACATGTGCTGTTAGCCGGGCAGTGGGAGTCTTTAAGCAGATGTAAGCCAGCATAAATCACGGCCAACCGCAACATTTGTTTATCTTTTTAACATGCCGCAGCCGAAGTACTCAGACTGTGAGTCGCGATGTCCCGAGCATCAGGCCTCGGATGCTGGGAGCTCGGCAGCACGCAGTCGAGTCGTCGTCGTCGTCGTCTCGTGTCAGTGTCAAATCGGCTGTCGTTGTGTGCGGTTGTCGTAGTTCCGCGAGCTTCCGGATCCGCATTCGAGTTTCCGTTTCCGCCGTCGCTGAGATATAGTCGTACGTGGTTTGGATCGCTTGTGTTGTTTGTCGCCAATGGAAATAGTTAATAATAATATTTTCGATTGCCTTGCCCCCCAGTACACAGATGCGAATTGTTGATTTTAATCAACTTCTGTACGAGTGTTTATTTTCAATGCACCGCCGTCTCTGTCTCTGTCACTGTTTCTGCCCAGCGAAGTTGTTGGTTTTGTGCCGGCGTCCCTGCGTCTGTCGCGTGGTCGCCTAATTAAATTGTGTTGCAAAAACGAAGAACGGCAGAGGGAGCATGAAAATCCGTTGTTCAGCCGTCTCGTTGTTCTATTTATAAATTGATTTGCTTATACTACTTCTTGTAAACTGCAGAAACGCATCCAGCACCCGGACATTGCCACGGTGAGTTATTAGTCTAAGAAGGGGAGATATGGATAGGCCCCAGGAGAATAGGCAGATAATACGGTGCAGAAAATGCAACCTCAGTTTTTACTTCAGAGTCTAAGAAGTATTGAAAATATCTATGGAAACATACTTGTTAACTTATTAAGGAGTTGTCTGCTGCGGCCTTACAACAACTTGCATTCTTGTCATAAATGTTATTTATTCTTTTTTTTTAAGCAAAGAAGAAGACAGTTTCATTTTTATAAATTGGAAATATTATATATTTTTATCAAACTTTTTAATACATTTTTTGAATGCAAATATTTTAGGATGCGAGTAAATATTTATTAGAAAAAGAGTTATGATTATCTGACTCCATTCTTCTTGCGATCTTAGTTTTTTAACATACTTAATAAATATATAGACTATTTGAGCTCTATTCTAAAGTGTGTTACCAAATATTGTTAAAAATCAAAGATCTAATAAAAACAGTAGTTTGTGTTCATGGATTACTTGCTAATCACGGAAAACTACTAACAATTCAAAAATTGTATTTAAAAATACACACATTTCATGACAATTAAGATCCTTTTTAAATGAAATGAAATGCAACATTTTTTGTATAAGTTTTAGAACGAATTCCATACCATAATTGCATCAATCTGTCTGTCTATTTAATGGGTGCTTGGTTGCGTTATTATTATGTTCCGCGATATATTGCATTAAATTACCTCATAAACTGGCATTGCCATTGTTGAAGTCCAGCAGCAGTTGCCGCCCAAGCATTTTCCACCTCGACATCGTCCGGCTGAGTTATTAAACATTTTGCTCTCTCTCTCTTGTACTGTTTATTTATGCTGCCTTTTGTAGTTCGCCTTCATTGCGCGGCTTCCGTTGGGCGAAAGGAAACTGCAGCTGCATCGGGTAACTTATCAAAGTCTTGTTCCTTTCGTCTCCCTTTAACTGTTAGTCCGGGGTATTAACTTCCTAGGATTTACCGTCTTTACAGCTAATAGCATGGAAAGTCGCACTTCTTAGTTAATGCGTGTATGTGTCTGTGTTTAACAAATACTAAATGTTTTGCATCGAAGGAACAATCCCTTGAATGAATGAAAAAAATTGAAATACTTTCCTTGAATTTTTAATAAAGCAAAAGCAGAAGAAAACTAAGTTCTTTCTTCCAGGAAATATGTTAGTTAAGTAATTATAAATTAATACATCAAAGATTAAGGATTAAGATGGATTTTAATAGATTCCCAATGTTAAACTCTCACGTCATACTGTACAAAGGGGAACAGCTGCGAAAGGAAGTCAATCAGGGGAAGCATTTCGAGTTTCATTTTGCCGTCAACTAAAATAAAACCTGCCTTAACTCTTTGATCAAATAGCTGACAATCAGAAAAAATAGCTTTTTGAACTCCTCGAAAAATTTTTAGTATTTCTGTCATTTTATAAGTTTTTAATAAATGTATTTACATTATTTATTTATTTTATTTTAAGAAAGAGCTTTAACCTTTTTACTTTATATATAAATTTAATTTTCTGAAACTTTTATGGATGATAGGGCTTTGTTTTATTTTTAATGTACTTTCATTTTATGTTTTTTTATTTAAAAAAACTAAAAAAGTTCATGCCATCTAAAAATCATTGCAAATGTCCGAAATGAAGATTTCAGCTTGGTTCTTGAGATAGATACATCCAGTTGGCGCAAATGTTGATTTTTATCAACACTCCTTTGCATAATTCCCAGAAAGGAAAATAAGAATCGGATTGGAAGTACTCTCACTGAGCGCATTTTAAAATATTTGTTTTTTCGTTGCAATGCTTTAAAAAAAAGAAGTCCTGTGATCGTAAAAACTATACATATATTTATTATACTTATAAATATTATATATAAGTCAAGAGCAATATAGACTACGCCAATATAGTTTTGCATTATTTATTCCCATAAAGTTTAACTTCAAGAGTAATGTTCGTAGTGGTCTCTTTGGTGAAACCGTCAAAGACGTTGGCAAAGTTTATGATTCTGGAGACCAGAAGTCATCGTCTTTTCGCATTTTGCACAGCAGCTCCATTGACGGTGATCAATTCTGTTGGCCGTGATTTAAGTGCGCTTAAGTTTTGTGGCAAAAAAGGTTTCCCTCGCTCCAGTGCCAGCAATCCCTATCATTTGCATTTCACTTTTGCGTGAGGCGAGAGAAAATGTAAATTGATTTATTATGCACAATCGAATGAACGCTCCATGGGAGTCGCACCCGGAGTAAAGGAGCAGAGACCGAGCTGGAAACCGGAGCCCGGAGGCTGGTGGCGGACTCACGCCGACTGGTCACCCCTGGTTCCCTTTGGGCACAGGTCGTGCGTGCGTTTTTTTTTTTCGTCATTTATGCAGCTGCAGGACGGTGAAAAGGTAGAGATACTGCCTACGGGGCATAAACACGGTTATTAATATTGATATAAATAAAAAACTGTGAGGAGTGAGGAGGAGTGGGGTAAGCCCAAGGACGAAGATGGTTTTATAAAGTAAGAGTGCCTACTGACTGTACCCTGGGAAACAAATCATATCAAATTGAGTTCTTAAAGTTAGCACTTTGACACTCATTTAATAAATTTGTTTATTTGAATTTTATAAAATGGTATCCAATAGCAGCTTTTTTATTTCAAAATCTCTCTTTTTCTTCTGGGATAATTATTCCTAAATAAGTTTCATCTGTGTCCTACTGATTCTACAATGTACTGATCCAAAAACTGCTTCGATATAAAAGGAAAAAATACTTAAAGTAAACATTAAGATGGTTTAGGATTTCCCACGCGACATTTGGCATTTCTAACTTGGTAGGAAACACAAGGGAGCGTCTAGAAATCATAAGCCAGCCAAGGTGGAGGCACAAAAGAAATCCTGAATGTTTTGCCATAAAAGCTTTTCGCAATAATACATTACGAATTTTGTTCTTATTTGCAATTTGCATGCGAAAAACATAGTTCTGGGATGGGACTTAGTTATTTTGAGAGCACCTATGTCTGTACCTATAAGAGTATGTACGTGGGTGGAAGCTGACATGCAAAATTCATTGTGGTGCTAACATATACATATACATGTATTATGAAATACGAGAAGCTCCAAACAGACCCAAAAGAGATCCAGATTGAACGACCTTAAGTGACTGAAATAACACCATAAAATGGCGGCTGAGAAATCAATTAAGTTCGCAAATTGATTTCAATAACCCTTACTAAATGGAAAATCCAGAGAAGCTGTCGAAGCAAGCATTCTAATTGAAATGCATTCATATTGCAATACAATGAAGAGATTGGAGTCCTGGGAAGGATATCCGGATGAAGGCATGCCCTGGCAGGAGTGTCAGACAACAGCTGACGGAGCAAATTGCTTTGCGCTTATGACACGAGCAGGAATTGCAAACAAAAAAAAAAAAAGAAAACAAAAAGGAAAAATCTGCATACACACAGCTACGAAAACAAGCAACCGCAGAAGGAAGCCGATGAGTCCGATAATAATACTGGCCCTCCGACCGAGAAGGGTCCAGCCGGTTTGCCGGACATGGGTCGGCCCTGAAGTCTCCCCTAAGCGGTTTACTTAGCTCTGCTGTATGGAGGCTTTTGCTTTTCAACATTGTTTGGCCCAAGCTTCGTTTAATTGAGTGCCTGATTAGGTTTCAATTAGGAGGGAATGCGACTTTATAAAAGCAGGCTTTCATTTTATCAAACAAAGATACCTCATATCGAGCCAAGTGGTGTATTAATATGTTTAAAAATAATATACATTCTGCCTTTCAATGTAAATACAATTTTAAGGGAATTAAATATAGAATTATTGAATTATTTTTGCTTATATTTCAGAAAACAATAAACAACAAAACGTTTTCAATTCAATGTGGATCATTTATGAAAGCCAACAACTGCTGCATTAAACAAAAAATCTCAAAGACTTTAATTAAAAACATGATACAACATATTTTGGCGAAGTAATTGATTAACATAGTTTGCTTGAATAATTGATAAGCCAGACAACAGTAAATAAAATTGAAATCCATTCGTCGGCCAAAATGTTAAACTGTTTTGAAGCGATTTTTGTGATTTTGTGTGTGGCTCTGGGATGCCTACTTTTCACAACGCAGGCTCTGAGCACCGACACCGGAAATGATGGCAGTGCCGGCAGCATCGGTGGATCAACCCTTAATAATGGTGAGTCTTTTAGTTTATTAAATTATCAATAAAATTAAATGTTATAATAATATTGCAACAATAACTAAATAGACAAAAAAGTATAAGAAGCAATGTCTTATTCTCAATGCAATATAATAATTCTTAAGTTTTTTTAGACAGAATGCAGTTTATTGATTTTTTTGAGCTGCTAATGATATGTCAAAAGGGTTTTAAGTTATTAAATAATTTATTAAATTGAAGTTTGAAAGTTTCAACTTTAAACTACGTTTTTGCTTTCATATTTTTAGTGACTTTATTTAAAGGTAATCCATCCATGGCGAACCTTAAATGGTTATGAATTCGCCCTACGCCAATTAATATTCCCGGCGGCAAATTTAATTGCCATTATTTAATTGCATTGCAATCGTGGGCCGCAAAAAACGATTTTGCCAGGGTCAGTGTAGTAAAAAATGTACGCGTAAATCGCTTACTTTTTGACATATGTACCTTCATACATATATGATATTTCGAGGCTGTCAGCTTGCCCAAAACTGAAGGCTAACTAAATTAATTATTTCCAAACTGAAATTCAAAATATGGCTTTAAGCGGTGCAATGACAGGCTAAAGACTTAAAGAATTGTGCCTTGATGGAGCAGTAACTTAACCCTTAACCCCTGCCATGCTACTTCCTTTGCCATTTACATTTGCTGTATTGTCTCCGCCTTTTTGCTGCTCGCAAATGAGTATTTCATTAACGTTATTAATATTTTCATTGCTGAGAAATTTGCGTTTCATGCTCCTCACGCTTTTTCGTAACCGCCGCAAACGCCCTCCTTGGTGGCTGTCGCTGGAATAAAAAGTTTATTATGACGCCTGTTGTTGTTGCTGCGGCGGCTCCTCTTGTTGGTTTACATTTTCCATGGCTTAATAATTGCTCATTTCACTTGCAGCTGCCTTTTGTTTGGATTTTATTATATTTGTTGTTCTTGTTGTTAACAATTATGAGGCCACTTAAATAAATTTTATTGCTGTCAGGCTTTATTTATCCAACGGAGCCCATTTCCTCCCACAGGGCCCCACAACCCCTCCCGCCCCTTGTTTTTGGGAATTGACAATTATTCCTGACCTTTCTCTCCCTTTAGCAGTTAACCAGGAAAATAACAAATGAGCGAACCGAAAACTTTTGCATGCCATTTATTAGCTTGGAAAGTTTTTACGCTTGGCGCGATTTTGATTTAGCTTCGGGCGAGGAGATCAACTTGAACACTTTTGGTTCGGTACGAGGGGACGACTGATAAATGTTATGTAATCGGTGTTGGAAAATTATGAATAGGGAAACCCCACAAAACAAGAGGGCAAAAGCGACGATTAATCCCTTGATAATTCTCTCTGGGAAGCTGCATAAAACAATTGCCATCAAGCGATATTAAATGGCGCTTATTTGCTATCAAGTTAAGTGGAATTTGAAATAAGTAATCCGGGTAGTTAATACTTGCGGGTAAGGGATAGTTAACTAGTAAATATATATGAGACCTAATTAGTATCAGTATAAAGCGGAAAACTACTTATTACGCCCTGCCAGCACACGCTCTAATGAGCCTTATTTTCGTTAGGTTGTTGTTTTTGTTATGGATAAAAATAAGAGTCCTGTCAACTAAATTTCATATGCAAATCCCCCAAACCGACCATCGCTACCTGATAATCTGCTTGATTTATGCGAGTGCACAGGGAGCAACCCCTCAGCGAGAGTGAACCGTGTGCCCTGGTCCGAGCCGAAGCCCATTCCAAGGATATTAGGATGCCGTCGGCTCTCGGGGCACATCATTAATCTCGGCATGACGCCCATGCGGGATGCGGCAGACGGGTCGGGCCGCCCATCAGGTTACTGCCACTGGCTACTAGACATTGGCCCAGGCTGGGATCTACTGACCTTCGCCCAATAACTCAATGCTCGGCGGCCCAGGGAAGACACGGACACGTGCTAATTGCTAATCAAGGCAGATAAGTGCCTGGCATGCCCGTAGATAACGCCCACCCCGCATTACCCATTACCCATTACCCATTAAGCGGGGAAGCCAAGCGAAAATCATTTTATTTTTATTGCCTGCCGATTGGCTGTAGGAAAAAAAGGTGAATAAAAGGATAGGATATAGGTAGGAGCTGTGGCTAAGGTGTTTTAGTATTCCTGTGCCACCGATCCCTTGTGATCTCGCCAATACAAGATGGAATTCAAAAGGTTTTCCTCTTAAGCTTATGATTAATGAATATATTGTAGGGGTTTACTCCCCTTAATTCCGGAAAAGGGATTTCTGTCCGGCAGACAAATGATCTCCTGCTTATAAGTCATTGTGTTTTCTGTGCCTTATCTGCGATCTAACATAATAATGGGTTCGAGACCGCCACAGCCCTCACGACATCTATCATACAGCTGGATGAGTAGATCCCTTCCCATAGTTTCAGCAATCACTTCACTTTGAGACATTCCCCCTGTTTCTTTCGGAATTGTGTTGGGTGCTTCCCCTCTGCTCACACACACACACACACACACATCGAACAGAGGATTCCCGGAGCCTTTGTTTAAATGTGACATTACATAATGATACTCAACACTTAGCCCCCGAGGGGGAAGGGGACTTTCAACGACCTTTTATGGTTTTGTCCCATCTTCCGCGGCAATTTGGCTGAGAAAGCCATTCCGAGTGTGTTGTGATTGTTGTCTCCACTTAAATACCAAATTAAGTGTAATTTTTATTGTCCTCGGGATACATATACGAGAACATAAGCACACAGTTGACAAATTTGATTTTTCTGACTGACATCAACGACTCTTCCCTTGACTTTCCTTCGTCGCCATCAGTGTGTTTTTGGCTTAGTTTTTGTTGTTTTGTAATTGTTTACGTAACGTAATGCACACACACACATGTCTGGCGGATGAAGGGCGGACTATATGGCGATGTTTGGCTGAGTTAAATCATTTCGCTTCCACTTAATGACGTTAAGTTGAGAGGATATGACGGATACGCCGCTGGATGTGAAGCATCTGCCAACTGGGCAAAGGCGCTAAGAGTGCTTGACAAGATTGAATCAAAGTGTTTTTCGCATTATGGCTTCCTGACACACTGTGGAGGTGATTTTTTGGGAGTGAAAAATAAGAAAGATAAAATTGTAATAGATTATAATCGATACTCATAGCTAGAATAAATTTGTAAACAAGAATTTCAAGTATTAAAATATCGCTAATATTGCGAAAAAAAATCTATAGTCTTTAAATTCTTATAAATATTTTATTAAATGCTTGGAAATTGGAAAACTAATTAATAATAATAGTAATAATCCTTTTTTTATGGGCGTTATCCTTAATTCACAGTCTGGAAAGCCTTTCGTTATTAAAATTGGCCTATTACTCATTCTTTACTTGCTTTTTTTTTGTCCAACTTTGCACCGTACTCAACGAAAAGTGATTTTTTTCTGAGCTTATTTGATGGGCGAAATGTTTTTCTGGGAAATCTTGCCAAACACCGGGGCAACGGCGGCCTTGTTGGATCCTTCGGAGACCACAACCACTGACTTTAATTAAATTAACAACACGAATTGTCAAACGCAGTACGCGCAGTCAGTCTTCGCGGCGGCACAACAACGAGTTGGGAGCGGAACTGGGGAAAACCTTATTAAAAACGTGTCAGAAACATTTTCATAAATATTTCAGGTGCAACTTTTTTTGCCAGCGTGTCAAAGTGCCAAAACCAAAGTGTCAAACTGTTTGCGGAAAGGCTACGAAATCAATAAGCTGTTGAAGTTTGTTTCGTGCTGTCGGCTCGAGGCGAGTGTGTCCGAAAGTTTTTGGCCGGGTCAAGAGCAACAAGTTTATAAATAACATGGGAAACATGCAAATTTCAATTCAATCCCAGAGTCAACAAAAGTTCTGAGCCAGACAATAAATGAATATTTATGGAAAAGGGACAAACCAATTTGCTTTAAATGTTGGTTAAATTGCTTGGGACGGATGCTTTGTAAAGTGTTGGAAACAATTGCGAATTTAAGTTGAAGGCAGCCAATCAATTACTCAGAGTTAGATCACCCTATAATATAACAAAAACCCATTGTTTAACCAGCTATTGAAAATATATTTTCCAATTACATTTATGTGCAAAGGAAATTAGCAATATCTTGCTTTTAACTTGATGACTGAAGTTAATTTAGACAAAGCCTACAATCCCTACATCATATGTAGAATAATACAATAAAAATTCTTTCCCTTAAATGAAGGTCGATAACAGAATTTTAATGGTTTTGGGATCTCCTCCCCCAAGATACTGGGTAAATGTCCGAGGGACCACGACATTGAGACTCTTTTGTGAATCGTCCGTCCCTCTAATAAAATCAGAATAACACGCGATATCAATAAGCGAGGCGAATAAAATCAATTGTTATGATGCCATAACATATCACGTCCCTACGGGGCAGTAGATAGCGTCGTAGACATACCCCCGATGCAGTGCGTTCGGAACTTTCCCCACTTGGCTGCGTTGTTGTCTGCGTTGGCGAAAACTTTGAACCCTTCCGGAGAAGCGGGCAGCAGTTGTATTCGCCTCCTTGTGCGACTTGGGATAAACAAAGCCATAATTCAAGCAACGTTTTGCCCGCCAGCAGCCGCCTTACTTGACTTGCATAAACAAATTGTGCTCAAGTGTACTGGAATCGCGGTGGAGCGGGTCGCCGCCTCTCCGGCTCTCCGGCTCTCCGGCCATGCTCGTCAAGCTCGGCGTAAACATGATAGATTTATAGTTGCCTTCGCTTCTGTGGTTGGATGGCTAGATGGTCCGATGGTCGAATGGGTGGAGGGTGGAGGTGGAGGGTCGTCGACGACATTGCAGCGTGAAACGTGTGGCATACTTAATGGCATTCGCTTGGGCCAGGGCCAGGCGGCTTAAGCTTATCTCAGCTCGTAAACACATGGAGACCGGCGGCTAGTTCTAGTTGCCACATGGACCCAGGGAAGTGGATCGCGCCTGCAATCCAAGCAGGGCTAGACTCGTCGTCCCTTTGGGCTTCGGTGTGCTCGGTCGGCACTTGACTTTGTTTTCGTCAATAAATTTTAGACAAGTTTTTGTCCCCTTTCTCCTCTCAGTTTCTTGTATTTGCTGCTGCTGCCGCCACACTGCCCCGCCCGTTCGTCTCAGCTGCCATGGCCAGCCAGCAGCCGGAAAAACCGCACGCCGGGCGCCCGTTGGCATGCCACAGTTTTCTGGCTTTCCTCTTTTTGTTCCATTTTCATTTCCATTTCCCGACGCCTGACTGTAGGCAACGTTCGATGCCAATTTGTGCTTAAATGGCGTGTTAACATTTAAATGTTATTTTTACGCCTAATAAAATGGCTATGTGCGAAAAAAAATACAAGTTTCAAAATGACGTGATATTTAAGAACTGATGGGAGTCTGCTGGAAATAAAATGTATGACTTGTTTAATGGTTTTGGCTCTCAGAGATTTATTCTTTAATATTTTTAAACACTAAAGGAATTTTGTAATCTATAAAACGACATTTAAGCTTAGAATTCATAGGAATATTATTTTGTCTTTCTTTAATGTTAAAGCTGATCCGATTTTGGTAAGTAAACAATTCTATAGATATTTTTTAAAGCTATTAAAATGGCAGCTCTCCAGAAGTTTATGCTTTTGCCCCAAAAGGATTCTTTATTTTTCCGCTTATTTAAATGGCTTTGGCTAATATCGTAACAAATCCCCTTACTCTGTCGCCAGGCAAACCTTTTCCATTGTGAAACCCTCCCAAAACAGTGGGCCATTGGCAATCTCCTCCTTTATCTAGTCCGATTTTCTATTTGATTTCACACACAAACTGCGGGAGGGGAATCAGAAAGAAACGCTGGTCGGCTTTTTTTTCTCGATGAAGAACTTTATGCGCTAGAAATTTCCTGGACTTCTTTTGTTTATATATTTTTGTCGCTGGTTTTATTGTTTTAAAATTGGTTATTTATACAAGCCTTTCGGGTAACTGCCGAGATATGTTTTTCTTGGAGATAAGTCGGCTTAGGTTTGGGTCTTTAGGGGAGTCTCCAAAATTAAATATCATTGCTGACTGCTTATAAAGAGTATAAAAGAAAAGATAATCCATTTAATCCTATATACTTTATAAATTTAATTTAATTTAGCAAATATCTATAAAATATCTATGTTTAAATCACCTTTCGATTTAAGACTCAAACTCAAGAGTGTCTATGCAAATAATTCACAAGTAAATATGACTTAAAGTCGTAAAAATAGTGCGGTGTGGCGTAAGGTAACCCGCATGCCCCATTCTACAGATTCTGTGTTATATTTTTATAGGTTTGTGTGCCATGTACCTGGGAGCACGCCCGGCTGCCGCTTAAAGGACTCGACTCGACGCGACGCCAAGGTCCTTTATCAAAGCGAAAGTTGTTGCACAGTTGCACGGCCACCATAGGCACCCATACACGCCCTGAAAGAGAGATCCCTCCCACTTGCTCGCTCGCTTGCGGGTCAATTATCGCGCTTTGCATGCCACGAACAGTTGTCGTCCATCCTCCATCCTCCATCCGCACAACCTCTATTCCCGGCCCTCATCCTTCCTTTTTTCAGAGCTCTCTCACCCTGAGCCCCCGCACCTGCCAATGCAGTTGCGGGAAAAGCCGAAAGCCAAACAAACTTGTAGCTTAAAGTTGCCCCATTGAGTTGGCTCTGTGTCCGCTTATTTGGCTGGTTGTCTGTTTGTCTGTTTGTCTGTTTGTTTGTGTAGCCCGCGGTTAGCCATTGCAATGAAAACTTTTTGGCCCTAACGCTAATTAGGCATTACGTATACGCTCCGTAGTCGAGGATCTTCAAGTCCGTACGCTAAATCGCGCTAATCATACAGCACGCTCTCTCGCACTCCCCGCCCTTTGTGCGGCAAGTACTACCATTGCAATGGTTGCCTCAAGTGCCTGCCGCCATCTAAATTATGCCACAACAACAACTCGCACTCTCCAAGAATTGTGGCCATGTGCACTCAGCATCATTTAGTGGCACGTCCTCCTCCCCCGACCCCCACCGCGCAGCGATGCAACCTCCTTTTGTGCGGCGGCATTGTGCGAGTGTTGGTTGCAATCTGCAAAGTATGCAAGGCAGTGAATTAGCTGAATTGCATGCGTTGCCGGCAAGCCCCAGAATAAAGTTTGCCGTAGATTCCAAGAAATCGTCGTTGATATAATAACTTCTTCGACTATTGCATTTTCGGTGAACTCCCCAAAAGTTTGTTTAATTTCTTAAAAAGTAATTATAACAACATTTGTTTTATTAATATTTGTTAGTAGTATTTCAAAGCAATTGTAATGCTAATTACTTTCAATGATAATTTACTTTTATCAAATTTATAAGGTTGTACCAGGCTCAATTATTTAAAAATTAAATTAGTAAATAATTTTAGTCAAACGGGAATTTTTTTAAAAAGCAAAAGAGTCAAATATTTTAAGTTCCTTTCACTGTCTCTGTCGGTTTATTAATAATAACATTTATTTTACCGCTCAAGAATATCCAATATATTTTACTTTTTGCCCAAAAATGGGCAACTTTCGTTTGCAATAATAATAACTACAAAGTAAACATTAAATATAATATTAAAAAGTGCACGAGAAACTGTAGAAAGAAATACAAAGAAACACAAACATTGTTGTCAGCGGAATATGCCCTCAGGTTGCATAAACAAAATGGTCAAAATACTGGCTTTGCTATAGCCACTCTTACGAATAATAATAATAATGAAAAATGTCGGAAACCGCACTGAAATGCCCAACGACAGTGGGGGACACATATATTACTGTTCGATATGCAAATGCCTTTATGATAATGCCTTTGCAAAATGGCATGGGGTGTTGGACGACTCGAGCTCCCGAATCTGGGACGTATTACAGATGGGTGATGGGCTTCGTTATTGAGCCTTAATGGTTCCATGAGAAATGTATTCCGTTTCTTTTTCTTAAAAAAAAAAATTGAGCAGAAATAACAAAGGGCCAGAAAGAGGGATAAAACTTTGGCTCTGTATTTTGCACATCGAACGGGGTGAGTTTAATAAGTTTTTAAGATGGAACCATAATCATTTTACATATATTTTATCACTCAAAGAATAATTATTCTTATTTGAGCGAAAAAACAACACTGAAAAAAATAGTGATTATTTCGATGATTATCTTTTCGATTACAATGGTTGCGTTCACCAGAACAACATGATCACTGATCACTGATAGATTTCTATCGATAGGGCGTTTCATCCCTAATTTTTTGCAAGATTTTAGTAAACATGATCACCAATAAGGGATCGTAAAAATAGTCCGCTACCTTTTCGCGATTATATCGAAATGAAAAATAGAGAAATAAGAACGTAACTAAAGGTAAAATAATTAATTATTAATTAAAGCAGTGGTCAGTCATTATAATTACTTAATTTTCACAAATTGATAATTATTTATATAATTATTATTATGTTTTTGTAAGCAAGAATGAAGTGTACAGTGCTGCATTAGGATGAAATAAATTTGACAGCACGCCTTTTCAATGAATTAAGGCACCACATTCAGCAATAAATTATTTTATGAGGTCTCTGGTCAAAAACTATTACTTGGACAATTTTAGGAATATTTTAAAATGTCTCCAGTTGCTTTTTAGTTATTACGTACTGTTGTTTATTTCAATTATCTTATAAGTAAATTCAAATCAATGTTGGCGGGAAGCAGGAAGATAACGATAGGTTCCAAGCCGATGTTTTTTGAGACTGCGTAATGATCATACGCGTTCACCAGAACAACATGATCACCGATTCCTGAGGGATCAGTAATCAGTGATCATGTTGTTCTGGTGAACGCAACCAATATCGCTCAAATTGCTATATCTTAAATTATTATTTCTTTTGCTTATTGCTTTAAATATTGCTCTTAATTCCTTTCCTCAAAAAACAGAGTTTAAACACTTTTTAAAGACGTAAAATATGTAAAATAAGTATTTCTAGTTATGAAAAGCCATTCAATTTTCTAATCTCTAACTCCATTTCCTTCTGGCAACATCATAACTTCGGTGGTTAGGCAATTTTTTCTGCTCTTAAGCGAAAACTGGTGTCAACCCTCGGCCGCCTTGACCCCATATTGCTCATACGGCGTTATGCATAAGTAATATCATGTTAGTGTCAATAGTTGTCAAGGAATCGCAGTTGACAGGAGCGCCTCACCACCCCGTGGCCGGGCCCCCTGATTGCCTGCTCCTTGGCAGTTCGTTACTGGCTTCACCTTCCTGTGTGAGGCTGCCCGCCAAATGACCCACATATGTTGTATTATTTCGGATTGGCATTACTTTCGGGAGCGCAGGGCCGTCGGCTAAATAAGAGAAGAAGCTCGTTAGTTTTGCTCTTGGCATTTCGAATCGACTCGTTTCCGGGGCGAGTGGCGGGGCGGGGCGCGGCGAGGCGAGGCGAGTCCTTTTAGCAGGCTCCTCCTTGTTAGGGCGCTAACGCACTGAGCTGTCCAGATCTGGTTGTGTTTGCCTCTGCCGAATGGCTGCCCGAAGGCCTGGGGGTCGCATATGTTACTTTATTGGCATTCAATTTGAGTTATCGCTATTTTTTCCTGTTCATATGCGTTTTTTGCTCCACGTCCGTCGGGCGAGTTTTGGGGGAAATGAATTTTTTCACTCTCCCAGTCAGCCAGCCATTGTGTGGAGATTGTTGTTGCAATTGCTCGCATGCAACCACCAAGTCTGAGATTTCGTCGAAAGTTTACGTTTGTGCTTTGTATCTGGGCACGTTCCACAGGGCATGGAGGGACTGTGAGACTGAAAAAGGGAGCCAGAGAGGCACCAAATATCTAATCACATTTTATTTCAATTTTTATTTCACTTTATTTGATTTGATTCCATTGCTATTTATTCTTGTGAGTATCCATCTCCACGTTCCTGGGTGTATTTACCCCAAAAAGTAACCCCAAAAGTGATAGAATATTCAGAGTTTAACCTACAAAACGAACAATAACAATAACCTTACTGCCTTGGAAGCATCCACAGATGAGTTTCAGAAGCCCATAGCCCATAGCCCATAGCCCGCGATGTCCTTCGCTTGACAACAATTATGAAATGGGCTTTCCGTTTTTATTGCTAACCAATTGATTCTTGTTTATCGACGCATGCAGCCGTCCATTGACTTCCGTTTGGGCTTTCTGTCCCTGACTTAGGCCTTGACTTATTCATTAGTATGCAGTATCGTTGACAAGGACTGGTGGGGTCTGGGTCCTATTAATTATAAACAAGAGGAGTCCAAAAATACAAGATACCAACCAGCCAGACCTGTCAATGTCCTTGGGGGTGTAAACAAATACTGCCACGCGCCAGTCATTAAATTTTACAAATCGTGGAGAGTACTTATGCTTGAGGGGTGTTTCTCGGCTTTTGAACTTTTTACAGGCAGCCGGTTTGAATAAGGGTTTTCGGATGGCGAGTGGCAAGGTTACTCGTTAGGTGTTGCAACATCCGTACCACTCACACCCCCTGCCCCTCTACTGGATTCACAATTCCCAGGTTTCTCGCTACCAAATTTTGTATCCATGTATCCATTAATGGGAAGACAAAGTAAGTAATGTAGAAATCGCACATGTTTTGTGCGGAAATTGCCAATTAGCAAAGCGTGCGAGTTTGAGAACTTACTCAAACCTACATATTTTTATTATTAAGTGCCTGGCTGAGACAAATGATCTAAGGAGTGTTTGTAAAATTTGATGTACATATTTATTTAAAATTTTCAAGGCATCTCTGAGCTTTATTTTAATGTCTCCTTAATTTAACTTGGCTTTATTTCGTTTACCATGGATTTTAGGGGTATTTATGTTGGCTTTATATTAATGTATACTAAAACGTTTATTTTATTAAATTTTAAAATATTTATCAAAAGACGAGATTTAGAAATAAAGTAGGACATCCATGAAATTGCTGCTAATGAAAGATCTGGCTCCATAAAAAGGTAGTTTTTGAAAAATTTCGAAAAATACGTTTTAGATTTATTTTTTGTAAATAGATATTTAAACCACAAAAAATACTAAAAAACTAACTTCGCCGCTATTCTCTTAGCTAGTGCATTTGACGATCTGCAATGACATTGGCCATTAACCCACCGCCTAATGCCATTTTGTGCACCCTAATTATTATCGAGTATACACAGACCAATCGAGTCCTGTGTGGGAACTTAGATCCGACATAAAGTGCATAATTAAGAGGGGACATCTTCAAGGGAGCTTGTTTGCAGTGTCCAGTGGCCCGGCTAGGCTGCACATTCCCGGCCATGGAAATCATCTGCTGCCTCGTCTGCTGTTGTTGACTCTTGCTTAATAAAGCAGCACTTAGTGTTTGATGGCGGCCCGAGGCCCGAGATCCTCTTGCCCCATTCCGTGTCATCTTGCAGCTCTGGCGGCTACTTAAGCTCTTCCATTTGTGGGGAGGTGCAGGTGAATGTATGTGTGTGTGTGCGTGATTGGGTGTGGCTGCGAGTGTGTTGCGGCTGTGATGCAGTTATGCTCATTTCCGCCTGAGTAGTTTCCGACTTTGCTTTTGCTTACATCTATGGTACTTCTGCATGCGGGGGCACACGCACACTCACTTGAGTATATGTTTACTTGCAGGACCAACTTGTGAGGGTAGAACGAAAAGTTTTAAGACATTTTTTGCACCTTTTACTTATAAAATAAATAACTTCTTCGACCCAGTTTGAGACTGTTAACCAGAACCTAATTTCAATAAATCAAACAGCTGAAAGGACTGACTAGAACCCTTTGAATTTATTTTAATTTTATTTTAATAATTTCTTTGGTATTTATTGGTCAGCATCCTTCAGAGGAATATCCATTGGCCTAATGGGGTCTTCAGGTTCAGCAAACTTCTCTTAAGACCCACTTGCATATATGCAATCGCCTGTACATAAACAACAAGAGGGACAACAAAAACAACAGCAGCAGCAACTGGAACACACACTCTCTTGTCACTCATTCACTCAGTCAAACTGTCAATGCTCGTTTCAATCTTTGTATTTTGTGCTTTGCCTGCAATTGGCAGCCGGGGCAGCATTACATTTGCTTGATTGAACTTGCCCCATGCACCGTGCTTCGTGCTTCGTGCTTCATGCTTCATGCTCCGTGGTGTGGTGGCCACTGGCTTTCAGGCTGCTTCTCCTGCCTGCCGTCCCCTTCAGTCCGCAGGACAGTCGAAAAATACTCGGGACATAAAACTCAGACTAGACCAGAAGAGACCACGGTCACAGGCAGCCGAAGGCATGTTGGCTGCTCGGTGGGATGCCCAGATACTTGCCACCATCGGTACCTGCCAGCATGGAGTACGGAGTATCTCCCTAAATGCATAAACACCGACCCAACACCGACTAGGACCCACATTCAGTTCGGGCAAGGCAGTCGGGGAGTCGAGTTACTGCCATCCGAGCAGTGACTCTTCCAACTTCAGTTGCAGCCTCAGTCAGTCGCTTTTTTTAACATTCTTCATGGCGCCTTCTGTTTAAAGGGCACTGTTCATCAGCAATGACAAACTTGAAATATATATATATGTATATATATCCTTAATATTCGCTGGTCGAGCTATCACTTAATCTGTCAGCTTGGGATGAGAATAGAACAAAATAGAAAGGCGGATAAGTAGATCAAGGAAGTCGTATTTCAACGGAGACAAGTCTAAAATCAGGAGGAATTCTTTAGTTGGTTAACTCGACTTAGAAATACCGGGTAAACACATTAAATATATATATAATATAATATATAATATATAATATATAATATATAATATATAATATATAATATATAATATATAATATATAATATATAATATATAATATAATATATAATATAAGATATAATATAATTTATATAATTTGAGAATTCATTAAATTCATTTAAGATTATTATTTCTAATTTTTAGGACATTGTGAGCTCTGTTGCAGCGAATTTTTAGGTGGAAGTAATCACTTTTATTGTGTTGCTTTTAGATATCTTATGAAATATCAAAAAAGAATCCTATTAAATATTTTTAAAAATCCATTTTCATTTGTCTTTACGATTAAGAGTTATATAAATCATATTTTAAAGAATAAATTTCAACACAAACATTTGTATATAAAATATAAAAATTAATTGATTTACTTTTTTTTTATTTCCAATAAAATGACTTTAAATTTAAAGTGATTTACACAGAGCTTGTAGAATAGGTCTAGAGCTACTTAAAACCTAAATAAATAATGTAAAATAAAAATAATGGTGGCGCCTGTAGGTTTGAACTAGAAACCTTTGAGTGTCACCACAGTCTGTTGACTTGCAGTTGCATTTTTATTGCATTTATCTCGGTTGGCGGAATGCTCGGTATTCTGGCCCAATTGACTGTGACAAGCGGCTAAAACCAACCCATCCCCATAGAAGCTAACTTGGAATGGCAATGGGTAGCTATGGTTTGCAGTTGGAAAAGGGAGGCAAGGGAAAAGTTTGCCCTGTTCACATTTCAGGGTCTGTCACTCGTCTGTTGTTCTTTCTAAGCATATCAATTAGGTTGCAGTTGGTTTTTGGCTTGGCTTTGGCTTTGGCTTGACTCTCCGACTGGAGTTAGCTCATCATTTGCATGGAAATTACCCTGGCCCACAAGCTCCGCCCTCGATCCGTTGGAAGTTCACAACTTTTTTGCCAAATCACAGTATGAGAAAACAATTGTGCAACGCACAAAAACTGAAATGGTTCTGAGCTGCGAAAGAAGGCGAGCAGAAAAAATTGTTTGAGAAAAACAAAAGTTTGACTCTTTTAAATTCATTTAAACACTTTTAGCTCTTTTCACGCCCCTCGCCAGTGAGCATCTTCAGTCCTAGGCTAGGCGCTTTATGGACGTCCTGCCGAGGCGCGGCCAAGTTTTGTTTCGTCTTTGTTGTCCAAAAGGAGTAAGGACCGACGGGCAATGATGAAAAAAGTGGAAAAGTTTTTCCTCAAAGGCGGGACTGAAAATATATAGGAATAATACGGAAACCAGTTCGAGCTGGAAAGTGTTATAGATGGAAAGGGGGGTCCTATATATAAACACAATTTTTCCGTCATAAATATAGAAGACATCTCTTTAACTTTCCTTTGCTTTAGTTCTTAAATTCTAGAATTCAGTGTTTGTTGAATCGACGAGCCCACAGCCACCCGCCATTGAAGCGAAAGCGAAGCGCATGCCAATTGTGCAATTGTTGGAAAATTTCTTTCTTTCTTTCTTTCATTCTGCGCCTTTTCTTTTTCGTTTCTTAAAACTTGTGCGGTCTGCCTTGTCTTTTCTCTGCCAACACCCTCTATTCCCCCCGTTTTACGCTTCCTGGCAAGCCTTGAACTGAGTTTTTCATTCTCTGGCGTCGCCGGGAAGCGCTGTCCTGATAGGTGTCGTTAGAGGCAGGATACTATGTCTGGGTCTTGGTACCCACTGGGTACGACGACCGTTAGTCGCTTTGATCGAATATTTAAAGTTAATGAACAAGATTGCCCAAAGAAATCCAAGCCAAACGTGTGCTGCGGTGCGGCAACCGCCAGGGCTCAGGAGTTGCCAAAGAGTTCAATCAACCTGACAAATTTCAATCAAGATGGGGCAAAAACCGGGCACACAAATTCCGGTCTCTGAAGCCAGATCCCTGGCCAATGCGAAATCGAGGAGGAGTCACGCCACATCACAATTAGGATTCCGTTGAAGTTTTGTCATTGAATGAAAAGCGTCTGCAACTTTTATTTAACTTGTGAGGCGGCACACAGGTAGAGCTTGGTCAACAATTGCCCACGTAGAGGGGGGCTATTGGAGAGGTTTGACTTCCCCACTCACGTGTGTGCACACATGTACATAGATACATTGCAGGAGGCGAATTTGTTGACTTGCAATACTCTTTCGATGGTGTCTGGTCCATTAACTTTGATATTAATTCGTTTTAAGAGGAAAACTGTGTTTTATTTTAAAGTAAAGCTAATATTTTATAATTCTTACAAATATTTGTTGTCTTGCAATACTCTTTCGATGGTGTCTGGTCGTTTAACTTTGATATTAATTCGTTTTAAGAGGAAAACTGTGTTTTATTTTAAAGTAAAGCTAATATTTTATAATTCTTACAATATTTTATATATTTGTTTCTTTAATTGTGTTACCATTTAAAATTTGACACTTAAGAATAAGCCTTTTTGGTAAGAAGTCTGGTAAAAGATTGCGTTTAGGGTATTTGTACTTTGTTTTACTTTTAAAGCTCAAAGCTTGGGCTCGACTGTACCTTCTATTTTGTTATTTTTAGAGTAGTTATTCCCAACTCTCATTGATTTTGGCTCGTCTGTTGATCAGACCTGCCCCAACAGTTCTCTTAGTGCTCTGTATGAGGTGATAAGACCACCGAGCTGAGCTCAGTCCAGTTTTGCATTCCTCTGCTTGTCAGCTGTCAGACTCGGCATATCAGATGGACTCAACGATTGACCCCACATCCCACATCCCAGATTCTCAGACTAATCAGTCGAAACTATTCCAACGCTGTGCAGTTGTCTGTCTCGTAATCAGTAATTTAGTTTCAGTTGCGCCGAGAAGATGTTCCAGTGGTGGCTGCTTTGTGTGTGCCTTCAGTGGGTTGTTCGTGCTGAGCATGCTGATCCTGCTGATCCTCCGTTGCTGGTCCTCACTGCCAAGGACTTTCAACTAGAGTTCCTGCGTGAACTCACCGTCCTGGCTGAACAGCGGGCTGAGGTGAGCCTCAACAATTATCTGTCCCAGATGGAACGCGATGCGCAATATGCCAACTACACTGGCGAGTTAAGTGCAGTCCGATCAACAGCCAAGCTCCAGCACAAGGTGACGCTTATAAAGCAGCTGCTGGATGCTAAGCCTCACCAGGAAACGGATCTAGAGCACACCACAGTGCTGCGAAACCTTGTCTTTCTCAATCGCTTGAAGGCCATGTTCAGGGCGAGCAGGGATGCCAGCACCCAGGAGATACGGCAGCTGCGTCTGCATCGCCTTTGCCAGCAGTTCGACCATCCAGCGCCTCCTCGAAGACTCGGCTTGATCAACGAGCAGACTGTCGGAGCTGCCGTGCAGCGACTGAATCTCACCAGAAGCGGGGACTCAGCCAGTTCCATAGATCTAAATCAGTTTGGGGCGCAGCTCTACGAGGGAGTTAAGCTTTCCGGGGCCGAGATCATCGACAACTACCTGCAGATCCTGCGTGGTCTGCTGCAGGACATCATTGATGGCGAGCACGCGGATCTGGCCGAGAGTAGCAGTCGGTTGGACAACATGCTGCTTCAGTTGGATGACATGCTGGCCACGCAGGACTTCTTCGAGAAGCGACAGAAGGTCTATGCCTACCTCGAGCGCCACCTGAGCCACGACTACGAACAGCTGCGGGATTCGGCAGGCGCTGAGCATCATCTTACGGAGCAGCTGCTCGCCCAGCTGAAAGCCAAGGGCTTGGACCTGTTTGTAATTTTTCTGTTCAGCAACTTTGAGTTCCTGGAGAAGGTGCACGAGCACTGGGTCCAAATGCTGCCGCAGGACTCCAGTCTGCTGTTGGACGAGACCTCACGCCGGCTGTACGACTTGCAGCAGCTGTACGAGATCTTCAAGCTCGACACAGAGAGCCAAGCCAAGTACGAGGCCTATTCGGACGCCCTACGCCGACTCCATGAGCTCACCGTGGAGCAGGGTCAGCGGAATCGCCATATTTTTGAGCTGCTCAGCAATGCCGCCCAGAATGTGGGCAGTGTAACCTTTAACATGATCAAGGCCAAGTGCAAAGACATTATTTGACAGAATTTTATGACTTAAATTGTGGCATTTATTCATTTCTTCAATGATAAAATATTTGTACAGTTTTTTAAGTTATTTTTAAAGCTTTAATTTGCTGTTACAAACCTTAATACGTTTATTACACTGAATTGTATTCATAAAAAATCATTTTTAAAAAGTAAATAATTGTTTTTAAGGACACAGCATTTATTAAAATAGATTAAAGTATATTCTTATAATCAGCTTTAATTTTTTTGATAAAAACTCTCATATATTCCAGGACTTTAACATGGTTTTTTTCACTTTGCCACATCTCTGGTACATATAAAAATAAATCGGCACAGGTAACTCAACGATGATGTCCAGGGCGTAATTATATTTCGTTGTTGCTGTTGCTGGCGGCAGCATTTAATATCCGCCCGTCGCATCGGATGTCGCTTAAATAGCGTTCACCCCAACTCTCCTCCCAACGTATCTATGTTTCTTCGCTTCCTTTGTCGCATTATGCTGATGGTGCAGTGGCCGTGTCTGCTCCAGAGCTGCCAGTGCTCCTTGTTGTCTAATATTACCTGGGCAGGCTGGGCGGGTCCTGCTGATCCTGCTGGGCTGCCAAACTAATGCCCCTGCTGCCACATAGTTGGCCAAAGCCAGCTAATTAATCGTCGTCGTTGCAGGTGATTAGAACTTAAATGAGTTGCCGTTGCAGCAGGAGTTGCTGTGGACATGGTGATCCGTTGAAAGGGAGTTGGGACAGATTCACGTCGCTTGCAGTCACAATTGGGATTTTAGTTGAATTATTTTTGAATATTGATTAAGGCATTGATAAATTTAATCGCCACTTGGGGAAACAGTCAACGTTCTCAGTCTGAATTTTCAGAAATAAATCGAGGGCACGAAAGTCGTTCTTTCAGATACTTTTCCCCTCGCAGCCAAGCGTTTGCACAACATTTATCACCTCTTATGTTGGGGCGAAAATGTGATGCTGGGCGTTGTTTCCTTTGGGAACAAAGGCAATAACAAGCAACTTTAACAGTAAACACAGAAACAACAATGCAACGAAATGCAATTTCACACTAGGCTAAACCTACCCCGTTTCTGCTCCCTTTTTTGAACCAGAGAGGGAGTGAAGGGAGTTGGATCTGATTCGTAGTCGGAGCGAATGCCGGGTAGGGCATACAATTTAATTATGATTTATTGGTTTACCGGCCTGCCTGCGGCTCGTGCTTGCATCGAGCATCGAACATTTTAAGCCAATTGGGTCCACCCCAAATTTATTGACACTTTTCGGCTGACAAAACATCGAAAAGTGCAATGCCTGCCCCTTGGCGTTCTTTATTTCTGAGTTCGCTCATAAATCTTCGATTCAAAATTATTCTGATTACAAGAATGGGAGATAAGTAAAGCAAGTCGAGGATTGCATACACTTTCTGTAATATATTTTTATGTTAAATGCTATAAATTTGATGGCCAACAAAATATTACACAATTTTATTTTACACGAAAAGGAACACAATTTTAATTTAAAATGTATTTTTATCAGTTTCACACATTTAATATTCTACTTTGTTTCACTTATATATTCTTGGGAGCATTTTTCCCAGCAGTAAAATTTTCTGATCAAAATTTCAAAGAACTCTGCAAGGCTATAAAAAGAATGCAGTTCCATTTGTTGAGGGGTTCTATTAATAATTAAATTTGTTCTAGCGAAGGGATAGACACTAAATAGTATAATCCCGTCTGAATATTAATCAAGTTACTAATCCATTTTGTTTTCCATTGTCATTTACAGTCATCAGCGAAGATCCCGAGTTCACAGATGTCATAGAGAACATAACAGTGCCTGCTGGGCGAAATGTCAAGCTGGCTTGTTCGGTCAAGAATCTGGGCTCCTACAAGGTGAGTCAGTCAAAGCCTAGGAAAATCTCTCCTGCGGTGAGAAATATTAATTGGAATTTATTGGGGAATATGGAAATATAAATGTGAAAATGTATTGAGGGAATTAAAGCCTCTAAAAGAAAGCAAAAAGCAAGCAAGAAAGAATTAGGTTAGCAATACTGAAATATGTTGAATATTTGAATAAGTCAAGCATCTTGGATAGGAATACTGCTGTTTTAGAGCCAGTTTAAGATGAAATATTTATCTATTAATCATTATCCCTATATGGACCGTAAATGGTGAAACTCCTTTGTTTTTACTCAGATGCTGGCTTAAGTCTTGCAAGTTGGAAATTCATTATTATTATTGAAGCAATTCATAAATTGGTCAGTTGACACATTTGGACATAAACTTTTGAGGATGTAGACTTAAGCACTCAATGAACAATAGACATATGTATTTCTCGGTCGCTATTTTAGCAGTTTGAAAGTCCGCCTTTAAACTTTAATGTCTAAACTATAAATGTGAGATGCAAATTTTTGAAGGAGAATTCTGTGAAACATTTTCTAACTCAAGCTTCGTATTTTACCCAGATTAAGACCACTCTCTGAAAAGATCATACGGTTTGAGGCTATACTATACTATAAATAAACAATTTAAATTATTCCCGTAATTCCCCTTGTAAAAGACCTTAGTGTCCTGTAAGGGAGTAGTGTGTGAGCTCTGAACCAAATATATTTCCAAAAATTAATGCTACGCTGAAATTCCAGGCACACCAGAGAAGAGTTCAGTTTTGGAAGGACCCGGAGAGGTTTCCTGCTGGACACTGGCTCAACCGCACTGCTCAATATTCATTGTCTGCTGCATTCTTTTAGGCGCTGCGCTTGATATGCATAGATGTCTCTATCGCTCTCCCTGTCGCTCCGCCGCAGAGTCGGCAATTTAAATTTGCATCCAATTGAATTTCCATAATGTGCGTGCGACCGAAACGTGCATAAATTTCATTTTGACACGCCTTGCCGGCTCGCTCCGTCCTTTGTCGCTTTCAGCCACGTTATGTGGTGGTGCTCGTAATAATTTTTATGACCCTTAAGTTCGGCATGTTCGGCCCCCGCCACTCTCAGCCACTGTCGCCCTTTCATTCATCTCTGGTTTGCTCCTCATTGGCCTCAGGTAAGCTCAAAAGTTAAACCGGCAACAACAACGGGAAGCGCTCGTAGCTGCAATAAAACGTGACTTTGCATACAAAATAGTTGCGTAGCCGACGGGTAGGTAGGAAGGACTCCCATGCTCCCCATGCCACACGTCTGTTCTAGGACACAGACAGGTTACTCGGAATTAATTTTATGGCCCACACTTGGGGTATGGCAACTTTACTATCAAAGTAAAGTATTCGATCAAAAAATTAATAACATACTAGTTGTCAATTAAAGTTGCTTAAAAGATGATCAAAAGTATTTTAATTTAAACTGAGAAATAATTTGTAGATTAATTAATCAGATTCTGCCTTAAAATAAAGGTGAATAAGAGTTTTCTTCGGATATATTTTTACTTTCTGTGACTTAGAAAGTAGTACATAATCCTTGCTGCTTAACAAGTTCACTCCCTATATTATCTGAGTCTGAGTCTGTACAAACATTTGAGTTGCTTGTAAAATTAACTCGCGTATTTCTCAGACGCTCCTTTTAACACGTTTACGCTTAAATTGTTAATGTTAAGCGAGCAGCTTTTCATTTTCCCCCCCCTTATCCCTGATCCACCCACCGCACTGCGTTGTGTCCTTGTTTGCATTTCAATTTTCAACGCCTACACAAACAGAGAGACACACGCACACACTGAGGCGCACTAACAACAATGCCAGGCCAGTAACATGAGCATAAGTTTAGTTTGTTTATGTTGTTGTTTGTATTGCTTGGGCTTCTCCCCCCTTTCCCCATTCACCCCCCAAAGTCCTCCCCCTTAAACTCCAGCCAGGCACCGAACAAAGCATAAACATTTTCAGGCATAATAAAGTGTGTTTATTTTTGCTTCGGCTAAAAGTTTTTTCTAGTTGTTTTCTTTTTTAGTTTTGCTTAAAATTTTATGACTTCATTTAGTATTTTATAGAGGAGAGAGGAGAGAGCGTCGGCGGGGGGCCGGAAAGAGTTGTGCCATTACGCAAATTGCAAATTGGCCATTCTGTCTGTCGGCTGCTATCGACTCGGGCCATCAGCATGTGTCTGAGACAAGTTGAAGGCATCTGCCCCATGGAAATGAAGATAAATACGAAGGAGATAGTGGCGCTTTCGAAGCGAAAGTCTGCGAAATACAAACACTGCATATAATAGAGTTTGTCTGGACTCTCAAGTGTGACGTCTCCGGCAATATCCGCTTCGAAGGATTGTGGTTTAAGGCAGGGCTTGAGAGCTTTGAAACGACAGTCATGAGGCAAAATGGTTGTGAAAATATGCAATAGTTAGAAAAGCGATCTCTGAATAGGATTTAAATACTAAATTTCTCTGTTAAAAACTAAAAACCGGAGGATGTTGCTAATTTGTTAGAAAAATACAATACATTTTAACAGAATTTTTTAGGTTTGAGGTAAATATAAACAAAATATAAATAAAAAAGGAAGTTTACAAATGTTTTTTTTAGTTAGACAACCTTGTATCACATAACGGGGCTGATATTAAATTGATCCTGCAATTAGCTGAGACAACAGATATCTTCTTAGTTAATGTTTATTTATATTTGCCTTAAAATCTTTGAAATAAATTTATTAAGTTAAATTAACTGACAAAATAGAGCCTTCTCAAACTACTAAGGTATAATTTATTCCCCAAACTTTATTAACTACTAAATGACATTGAAGCCTTTTCATATATTATAATTTCCTCTGCCTAGTTACGAAAAAATGAATCTATACGGGAATAACTTGATCATACCTCGTAAAACATTATAAATGTCATTCTTTTGATCAGAAAAATTCACACAATCGTGGGGCATTTCTTACGGTTTATGTAACTCAAATTAGCCAGAGTTCAAAATGGTGACAGTTATCTTCCAAGTTGAGTACCTTTGCCATTTCGTTGGCATAACTGGACTTAAATATGCGGAAAATTTTAATGGCATCAGCTGCTGGAGCCGGGGAAAGCCTATTAAAAGTCACACCGTCACGTGGCCACCCAAGAGTCAACTTTGCCTTGACTTTTGCCGGCCTCTTCTCGCCTAGCTGGAAATAATTTGGCCTAAAGCCGCACACTCTCGTATAGATAGAGGGGAAGCGGGGCCTGATGCTGGTCCTATATGGGGCCTAATTAATTTCAATGAAATGCGTCCAGAAAACGAATCAAAATTGCAAATGCAAAAGGGGAGAGTTTAAGCCAAAAATGTTAGTGCCAAGGACTTTAATCCATTGGGAAGTGCATTTATATTGATTTTTAGCTTCTTCTACCTTCGCTGCTCCCTCTGATAAACGTGTTTGCATTAATTCTTCGATTCGATGGCGCTGCCTCGCCGAACTAGCATTTAGACGACTGACTTTTAATATGCCAAGGAGTCAACGGCGCCCAAATATAAAATAAGCAAACTGATGGCGACTTCCCTTCGGCTTTGTCTCCGATCTCTCCGCGTCTATCCCGGTGTACGTTTTCAATGCAGACATTGAAAAATTAACCGATATCAGTCCACGTTGCCCGACAGCATCCTTCGGTGGCGCCCCCGAAGGATTCTGATAGTGCAGCTCTCCGGCTTGCTTGCCGATGGCTTCGTGACGTGGCTCGTAGACTTTGCTACTGAGCCCAGCGACGCCATTACATTTACTGCCAGAGCGTCGGAATTTATCATTGAAATGGCATCGACACAACATCCTACATCCTACATTCCGACTCCTCCGACTCCTTTGTGCTTCGCATTTAGCACGTCTCAGCCGATGCGTTGGGTGCTTAAATTTGCATAAATTGCTTGTTGTTTACCCTCCCCCAGGAAAGAAGGGACAAAAAATCGAAAAACTATAGTCCTGCTGCATAAGTTTGGGGCGGGAAGTGTTTGACCCATGACGCACGCTAGCTGCCGAAACTTTCTGCGGCGACATCTGCCGTCACATGTGCAAAAGTTTGTACCGGAGAGCGGTCGTTAATCCTTCATAGGAATTGATGATGATGGCCCCAAGTTTGGCCAATAAAAGCGATGACAGTTTGTCATCAGCTAAACTAATAATGGGGGGGAGGGGGCCCTTGATGAGCCTTCGGCTTTGGGTGTCCATGGCATCAGCATCAGCATCAGCATCTATCACCAGCGATATCCCTATGAAATGAGCTGAATAATTCAATTGGTTTGCTTTTCAGGTGGCGTGGATGCATTTCGAGCAGTCGGCCATTCTCACAGTACACAATCATGTGATAACGCGTAATCCGAGGATAAGTGTCACCCACGATAAGCACGACAAGCATCGCACCTGGTTCCTGCACATCAACAATGTCCAGGAGGAGGATAAGGGCAGATACATGTGCCAGATCAATACGGTGACGGCCAAGACCCAGTATGGCTTCGTCAAAGTTGTTGGTAAGTCGTAGGTAGGCTGACATGGTGTCCGTGCATGTCCTTTGCATATTTCATTTTATTTGCCAAAACTGTTACAAGGAATTAGAAGCTTAGACAGTGACAAGACATTTCCCTGCCCGGGTTTGCGGTGATCAAACAAAACACTTTATTGGGGCAAATAAATAAGAGACTTCGTTAATTTTCTTTTATCTGATTCGTTAAAGTATTCATTAAATCTATACATATTGCCAGAATGTTTCCTTGAGTTGTAGGGTGTGTTTGTTTAACTTTAATAATACAATATACCTTATAAAGAAATTATTATATATATTAAAAGAGTCTTGCTAGCTCTGTTAGCGATCTAAACACTCTTGACTTGACCAAAAATATAAAGTTAAAATTTAGTCTCTAGCTTCAGTTTCTTCTAATAATAATTTTGATCTAGTTCCTATTCAGATAACCTAAACTTTTCATAGATTTTACCTCTGTTCATGTGAATTCAATTCCATTTTCTTAGTTAGTTTTAATATTCTTAGCCAGACCTTAGGCCAAAGCTTTCAATGTGCAAGGAAATGTTCGAATCGGATTCACTTTTCAAGTTGACAAATCAACATCATCCGGCTGGCAAACAAGACCGGCAACAGTTCACAGCAGGCAACGGCCTCCTGGCAATGGGAGTTGGGCGATGGTCGCTGGACGACGATGGGTGTGCCTTGGGTCCACTCGCATAAATCAGTTTTTGTGGCAAAACTTGAAAAATATGTGCGCAAACAAATGGGATCGGACGATGAAGTGAACTGAAGAGGAGACAGGCTGCCTGGCCGTGCAACAGTTAGGATCCGGAACGGTGGCAACGACCAGGGGATCAGGGACCAGGACCAGCACCAGGACCGAGAACGGAGACACAGACATAGACGCCGCATGGAAATGCAAGGAGACATATGCTGCACGTTGTATAATTTCGGTTTAGAATCTGGTTTCTGAAAGCGCCGACTGGACAAGTTTGGGAATCGTGACTGGGGGATGCCCATTATGAAGCTATTTTCAAAATTTTGTATAATTTAATTGTTGGTTTTCATAAATTTGTTTTAAAATTAATTTAAATATGTAAATTATTGGTAGTTTTTCTGTTTATCTGTGTGTACAAGCACTCAAAAAGAGCCATAAATAAATACTTTAATATCTGAAGAAATTTTATTGAGAGGCAAAACGTAAAATGATTAAATTATAAAGGGATATATATTCCTGAAATCCAAAAGAAAATCTATTTTTATTGCAGATTCCTTTAACTATTTTTAAAAGACCTGGGGAATCAAGAATGAATTCAACGATTAAAAAAGCATTATTTTAAGCGGCATCTGCCTACAGTTGTTCATATCCCTTTATACCTCTTAACACTTTACCAGGTATAAAAATGGCTGCGGCATATTTTAAAACATTTTTTCTTGCCTTCCACACACTCACACACACTCGTTGCTCGTTTTGTTGCCTTTGACCAGGGCGGCCAGAGCTGTCATAGTGGCATTTTTTATGCCTTCCTCCTGGCAAATTTGCCTAGCATTTTTGCTGGCCCAGGACTTTTGCCATGGGTGTAGCCATCCTGCGTATCTCCACGACTGTGTCTGTGTGAGATAACCGAAATCTGTGTGAGTGTATGTGGTGGAGGGGGTTTAAGAATTGCAAAAATGGCGACAACGTTGCACAAAAAGGGGGAAAACAGGAAAAAAGAAAATCGTGGAAACAGTTGCCGCCGCTCTGGTCACGCCACATCAAATTGCCAGGACGCGTGTGGTGCGTGTGAGGCGTGTTATTTGAGCGTTTTATAACACTGAGGCGTGCTTAACGGCTTTTTAAAAAGTGCTATCAGGGCGCAGCAAGGGCAGGCCCAACAGATGAAATCCACAAAAAAACCCAAGAAGAAAAGTGAATACGATTATGAAAGGTGCTGTGGCAAGTAAGGCTGCAACAACCTCTGAAAAGTTGCACAGTTCAAAAAGCAAAATAACTGAAACATACTGAAAGGAGTCTAAATTTCGCAAATAAATTTGGCGAACATAACAAATCCAATTAGAGGAGAAAAAATGAAATGGTGCGAAATATAAATCGGCAGCCTTGTGGCTGGCAGTCAATAAAACTAAACTAAAGCCAGCAAGAAAAACACCAAAAATAATAAATGTAACATACACGTAATTACATTACACAACAGAAATTAAATGAAATTAAAATGTTTCATTTGTCAACCCGATAGATATACATATAGAAGTACGTTAAAAACAAAGCCAAAATCGCTGTCAGACAAATGAGTATATAAATAAATAAATTTTTCGGGGGTGACGGTACAACATTTGTGAATTTAATTTGCTGACTCAAATTCAAAGCGCGGAGTGCGCCAAATGGAATAAAATGCACAGAGACAACTCGGAGGGCACAGCGAATTTGTGGCTTGAGTATGCAAAAACAAACATTAAATGCGCCTGAATTTATGGGCCACGCACACAAAATGCATTTAAATTTGCCAGCGTGCTGTGCTGCTGTGCTGCTGGCTGCCTGCTGCCTGCTGTTGTCGCTCCAACCGGCCAACTGGACATGGGAGAGCCCAGGGCACAGCCCATTCCCATTCCCTCCGTCCGCTGAAATGACCGCACATTGCACCAGCGAGAGCAGCAGCAATACCAAATGCACCATGCAGCATGCAACTGAAGCAAAACAGCAAACACCGACTGTCACACCAACCATTACGAGCTGGACGACGAAGAAGAAGAGGACAGCCCAGCAAGGACTGTGACTGCGACAGGGACTAGGACTGGGACTGGGCCTGGGCCTGGGCCTGGGACAGGTTTCAGCTCGAATGGCGCATAATTTCTCATCTCTCTGCTCTACTCATATAATGAGGCAATTTATTAAATTCAATTATTTCGTTGACATTGGTCCAAAGCAGGAGCACAACCAGGGGGTAACATTATTTGGTCCGCATGCCGACTAAATACATTTAATTTTTAATTAAAAACGAAATGATACACTTTTAGTAACTAACGCCCTTTTTCCGTTTCGGAATTCGAATAAAGTGAAGGGTGAAGTTTCACAGAAATCGAAATAGCAAAATCCCTGAATAAAATTAAGCTTCAATGTTGGTTTCTGGCGGAGTTGAAATATTCCAGTTTCCACACAAGAAATATATAATTCGGACATATTTTTGCATAAGGTAAAATTTAAATTCCCTGTTTTAGTTTTAGGATCAACCTTTTTTATTAATTTTTTGAAATAATCATGAAAAAATATTAGTATTGCATTTTCTTAAAAGATTTTAATGACTACAAATTTTGTTTGAAAAATACTTTAGTTTTATAAATATTGAAAATGTATGTTTATTCCAAATGGAGGAAATATGTTTAAATTTATTGATAGCAAGAAATTTTCATTAGTTTTTAAAGCTAAAAACTCAAAACTTTTGATTAAAAACTCAATAATCCTTTTAAAAACTTTTGAAGGAGATTAAAATTACATTTATAATTACATTTTCAGAGCAGATCAAGGGCTAATTTTAGGTGTTAACTTACCCTAAGTTATAACCTTCCTTTTTAGCCAAAAAGGATTCTTTGTTAACCTCGAACTCATTGACAGTCGCTCAATAGGGAAATATTTCCGCTCATTAGGTGCCTAGATAGTCACGTAGTTTCCGGAGCATCGCAAAAAGAAATAAAAAACATCTTAAAAGAGCAATTTTTGCTTACGGACGCGGCTATTAAATTTAATGCGATAATGAAACAAAATAACGAATAAAGTTGAGCGCTTCCACACGTGAGATGTACAATTGGAAAGTGCATCCATCGAAGGATTAGGTAATAAGCTTAAGAAAATCCGTGTCCAACCTTCCGCTATGTACTTGCACTACTAATTAAATTTTTCCATAACGATTCACATGAAAAAACTTTTTACGCTGTTGGGTAAAACTTTCCGTGCTGTCGCCAGCTGCAAAAATATCAATAAAGAAACTAATATGTCAAAACTAGGGAACAACAGCTGCTAGATGGCCGTGTCTTTCCTACCATGTCCTGCGATTAGCACATCAAGCGTTTATTAATAGCACAAGGAAAAAAAAGGCGTCCTGGGGCAAAGTTTTTGGTCATTATTGGGAAAAATAAAAGAAAGGTATAAAGACCAAAGTTTTTAGAAGTTTCCTCTTTTAATTATACTCGTTTTCCATTAGCTTTGTATAGTTTTGGGCACAACAAAAAGTTGATGAAGGGAAGAAGACATTCGTGGGGGGCCAAGATCAAATGGGGATATTAAAGCTGGCCAATTAGGTCGAGTTTCAGGATGCAATGATCCGTGGAATATCTATTCCTGTCTGCGGCCCGGCACTGCATTGATTAGGTGTCGAAGCTCAGGACGAATGGAGACAGGAGCCGCCGTCACTGCCCAGACTACTGCGACACTAATCGCTTGGGCTACGTGACTCACATCGACGGGGCTGGCTTTCGTTGGGTCAACCGAAAGAAATCGCCGGCGATGAGTTTTGATTGCAGACGGCGTTAGGAATATAAAATGAGCCCCAAAGCCTGGGACAACTGCAGTTGCTGCCAGCCAGTCATCCGTCCATATGTTCTCACTCTCAAGTTCCGACGGCTGACGGCTTTGTGACTTTTGTGATTTGCATAGATTTTTCATTACAGATTTGCCTTCGTTTTTCGGGGGGCCAGTGGAAAAGGAAAAAGGGTTTTCTCGACAATTGAAAGATATGGTCGAGGCACGAGTGAGGAGGCGAAAAAAAATAAGACTGATGACAATTTGATGAAGGTTGCCGCATCGATTTTTGAATTAACAAACTCTTTCAGCCTTTTCAGCTTCAAGGGGTGGTCGGTTGGCAAAGCTAATTAGGCTTAAAATAAAGTTGAGCTGTAACTTTGTTGGGGAACTGAATCGCCCTCGAATGTCAGAGCATCGGAGTCAACAATGCGTGAAATACTCTATTCCATTCACTAGCAAGGTATCCCGACATAACGATGTCAGTGAAACGGATTTCTTTTTCTTTATTTTGTACTCCGCGAAAGTGTGTACGTATTTCTTCCCCGCGAATAAAGATTTTCGTTTTCGTTTTCCGCTTTCTTGGCAGAACATTTTACTTTCTTACCTTTGGCATTTGAATAAACCGCGAGATTTTTGGTTGGATAACAAATATAATGCCTCTTCGCATCCCCTTCTTGTCCTCCTCAGTGCCCCCCAATATAGACGATGCCCTGACCTCCAGTGACGTCATTGTGCGCGAGGGCGATAACGTGACGCTGCGCTGCAAGGCGAAAGGCAGCCCAGAGCCAAGCATCAAGTGGAAGCGGGATGACGGCAACAAAATTGTAATCAACAAGACGCTGGAGGGTGAGTCCCCATAGCCATTGCAGCCCCCATCCTGTTCCTTACTTTCTGTTTTTTCTTTCCAAAATAATTTGCCTTTGCAGTGAATGACTTGGAGACGGACTCGCTGGAGTTGGAGCGTATCTCCCGCCTGCATATGGGTGCCTATCTGTGCATAGCCTCGAACGGAGTTCCTCCCAGCGTCTCCAAGCGAATCAAAGTCAGCGTGGACTGTGAGTTTATGCCCCATGAATTCTGTAAAATTTTATAAAACCCCCTTTTCGATGTCCTTTTAGTTTCTCCCATGGTCTGGATCCCGCATCAACTAGTCGGCATACCCATGGGTTTCAACATCACCCTGGAGTGCTTTATAGAGGCGAATCCCACCTCGCTCAACTATTGGACTCGCGAAAATGAACAAATGATAACTGAGTCATCAAAGTACAAGTAAGTTATGTATACTACGACTTTTGTAATCCCCCCTTTGGGGGATTTTTCCTTATCAGGACTTGCTTAGCCCCGGCACATAGTATTCCTCTGATAGAGCGCAAATCTCTGCCTACCAATCACTGAATTTTAGATTCTCAATTCAGTTGACTGTCAGTTATGGAGTGGATTATCTGTCTGTTGTTTTTTGCGAGTGCTGCTATAGCTGCGAACGAGTCGGTGATCAGCACAAATACTCGTCTGCTGAACAACATCTTAAGTTATGTGGACGAGGAAGAAGATGTCTGCAGCAATTTCTTTCAACATGCTTGCGGCAAGTATGCAGCTCGACACATTGAAGACCCCTTCACTGAAATTACCCAAATGCTGGACTATAAGGTCAACCAAGATCTTCTTCGGTTAATGGAGGAACTGGAGAGAAACTCTCAGATGCCCGGCTTCAACGAGAGCACTGTGGAAGCAAAGGCCCTTCGTCATTTCCTCACCTGTCGAGATGCTCCGGCCAGTACGCGAACTGTTTCGAGCTACCTGCGACTGGTACCTCCAGCCAAAGGACTAACGTGGCCCCAATTCAGCCCCGAAGGCACAACTTGGCCCAAGGATCAGTTCAAGTGGATGGAGACCCTGGCACATCTTCACAGTTACGGCCTCACAAACGTCCTAATTAACGTTCAGATCACACCGAGTTTGAAAAACAGAAAGAAGATTATCATGAACCTAAGCAAGCCCTTATTTCAGGAACCATCGCAGCGCCTGAGTGGGCTTTACCAAACCTATGCCTTGCTCCGAATGATGGGTGTTGCACAAAATAAATGCTTTGAGTTGGCGCTCAAGACAAAACAACTGGAATTGGTTGTTGCAGCTTTAACGGCAACCGACAAAAACATGGAGGTGCGGGTTATGAAGGCACTTCGGTTGGAGCGCAAAACGGGCCACAGCTGGCGCATGTTTATCCAGACAATAGTTGGCCACACGATTCCCCACAACTACCGGCTGCAGGTTCAGAATTTGGACTATTTTAAGGCCCTTAAAAGTCTTGTGATCGCCACGGATCCCGAGGTGGTGATTACCTATATAATGACTCGCTTTGTGCTACACTTGTTTAGAGATGCAATGGAGAGCACAGAGCCTATTATGTGTGCAGCGGACCTGCGGCGCAATATGAATTTGGCCACTAATCTTCTCTATAAAGAGCGATTTCTTCAGTCCCAAACTCTGCATCGAAATACCTTGGAGGTTGAGCAGATTTTCAACCAGCTGAGTCGCCAGTTCCTGTTGCGAATCGAACGAAACGGACTTGAATTAACCGACCAGCAGCGCAGGATGGTTGCCCGAAAGGTGCGGGCCATCTCCCTCAATATTGGCAATCTGCCAAAGAGTTTGGATCAGCAAAGCTTCGTGAATCAGTTCTATGAGGACTTGGGAATATCCACAGGAGATTTGGACTACAGCCGAGAGCACCTAAAAATGCTGTAATTCCGCACCCGAAAGGAAATGGTCCAACTTGATCATCCAGAGCCGAGTGTAGGAGAGTATTTCTTCATGGCAGATCCCAACGCGGCCATGAGCTCTGCCCCGATGTTCATGATGCGCCAGAATGTCATAATAGTACCTTATGGTATTCTACAGGAGCCGTTCTTCGTATCCGATAGTCACGAGGTGTTCAAGTACAGCCTTTTGGGGTTCGTTCTTGCCCACGAACTGATGCACGCCGTCGATGGCACTGGAATCTTGATCGACAGCCAAGGAAATGAATTCAAAATGGGCGTTGAGATATTCACCTCGTCGCGGTTCGAAGAAGGCTTGGAGTGCATGAACCAGAATAAGACGCAGTACCTTGACGAACGCATGGCAGACATCTCTGGCCTAAGTCTTGTATACGCCACTTATTTCGAAAGCAACAAAAGCAAGAGCAGCCTAGACTTCACCAACAAGACACAGGAGCAACTTTTCTTCCTCAATCTGGCGCAGTTTTTCTGCGGAAGTAGCGATGATTCAAGCTTTGTGGGTCACGACAACGATGAGGTACGCTTGCAGCAGCTGCTGAATGGCTTTCAACCCTTTGAGAGAGCGTTTAGCTGTGACAGGGACCGAGCTCAGGCTGAAGCGTGCCAGCTGTGGTGATCAGTGATCCAACAGTTTGATATTTTAGTTTGAAGATCTAAATAATTCATTTCTCTTGTAGTTACTACTTTTTTTGTTCCTTCTTTTCTTAATTTTTTATTGTCTTTCAATTTGTACAATTTTTCTAATCTTTCTAAATATATATTTCAAGAAATGCTCTTACATTTAATTTTGTTTCACATTTATATTAACCATCAATGGGCAATGGCAGTTGTGTCAAAAACCGAATAGCTCCATCTTTTGATATCCAATATCTAGAACTTTTTGAAGCGAAGCTTTTTTAAGGACGTTCTGTGGGTCACGTATAAATCTTATTCAAAAAAAAATCGTAAAGTTAAATTGTAAAATTTACTTGTGAAAAGTTCCTTTAAAGTTTATGATTTTAAATGGCCAGAATTTTTAATATTTCGTGTAGGCTACAGATGATCAGATTCTATTTATGTAATATGCATTTACAAGCAATAGAGGGTCTAATTAATCATCTAAGGCGAATCGCACCTCGGTAAACTATTGGACACTGAGTCATCAAAGTACAAGTAAGTTATACAACGACTATTGTAATCGATCGCCATTTGGGGGTTTTCCCTTATCAGGTTTTGCTTAACCCCGGCACATAGTATTCCTCTGATAGAGAGCGAATCTCTGCCTGCCAATTGTTGAATTCTAGATTCTCAATTCAGTTGCCTGTCAGTTATGGAGTGGATTATCTGTCTGTTGGCTTTTGCGAGTGCTGCTATAGCTGCGAACGAGTCGGTGATCAGCACAAATACTCGTCTGCTGAACAACATTCTCAGCTATGTAGACGAGGAAGAAGATGCCTGCAGCAATTACTTTCAACATGCATGCGGCAAGTATGCAGCTCGGCACATTGAAGACCCCTTCACTGAAATCACCCAAATGCTGGACTACAAAGTCAACCAAGATCTGCTTCGGTTAATGGAGGAACTGGAGAGAAACTCTCAGATGCCCGGCTTCAACGAGAGCACTGTGAAAGCAAAGGCCCTTCGTTTTTTTCTCACCTGTCGCGATGCTCCGGCCAGCACACGCAATGCATCGCACTACCTGCGACTGGTGCCTCCTGCCGAAGGACTAACGTGGCCCCAATTCAGCCCCAGGGGCACGGCTTGGCCCAGCGATCAGTTCAAGTGGATGGAGACCCTGGCACATCTTCACAGTTACGGCCTCAGAAACGTTCTATTTAACGTTTTAATCATACCGAGTTTTAAAAACAGAGAGGAGATTGTCGTGGACCTTAGCATGCCATCGTTTGAGAGACAATCGCAGATCGGTTTTGCCGAAACCCTTGGCACGCTCCGAATGATGGGTGTTGCACGAAAAAACACCGTAGCGCTGGCGTTCAAGATAAGACTACTAGACTCGGCTGTTATAGCCTTAGCGGAAGCCGACGATGACCCGGAGATGCAGGTTATGAATGTACATCGTTTGGAGCACAGAACGGGCCACGACTGGCGCAAATTTATCAAGACAATAGTTGGCCACACGATTCCCCACAACTTCCGGCTGCAGGTTCAGAACTTGGACTATTTTACTGCCCTTAAACGTCTTATGATCTCAACGGACCCCGAGGTGGTGATTACCTATATAATGACCCGCTTTGTGCTCCACCTGCTGGAAGATACAATGGACAGTGCAGAGCCTATTCAATGTGTAGCAGATCTGAGGCGTAACATGAATTTGGCCACTAATCTGCTGTATAAAGTGCGATTTCTCCATCACGAAGCTCTGCAGAAAAACACCTTGGAGGTAGAGCAGATCGTCAGCCAACTGAGTCACCAGTTCCTATCGCAGATCGATCGAAACCGACTTGGATTGACCGCGAACCAGCGCAGAATGGTTGCCCGAAAAGTGCGGGCCATTTCCCTCAATATTGGCAATCTGCCAAAGAATCTGGATCAGCAAAGCTTCGTCAATCAGTTCTATGAGGATTTGGAAATATCCACAGGAGATTTGGACTACAGCCGAGAGCACCTAAAGTTGCTGCAATTCCGCACCCGCAAGGAAATGGCGCAACTTGACCGTCCTGCGCCGAGTGTGGGAGAATATTTCTACATGGCTGATCCCACCACGGCCATGAGCTCCGCCCCGATGTTCATGATGCGCCAGAATGTCATAATAGTACCTTATGGTATTCTACAGCAGCCGTTCTTCGTATCCGATAGTCACGAGGTGTTCAAGTACAGCCTTTTGGGGTTCGTTCTTGCCCACGAACTGATGCACGCCGTCGATGGCACTGGAATCTTGATCGACAGCCAAGGAAATGAATTCAAAATGGGCGTTGAGATCTTCACCTCGTCGCGGTTCGAAGAAGGCTTGGAGTGCATGAACCAGAATAAGACGCAGTACCTTGACGAACGCATGGCAGACATCTCTGGTCTAAGTCTTGTATACGCCACTTATTTCGAAAGCAACAAAAGCAAGAGCAGCCTAGACTTCACCAACAAGACACAGGAGCAACTTTTCTTCCTCAATCTGGCGCAGTTCTTCTGCGGAGATGGCGACGCCTCAAACTTTGTGGGTCACGACAACGATGAGGTACGCTTGCAGCAGCTGCTGAATGGCTATCAACCCTTTGAGAGGGCCTTTGGCTGTAGCAAGGATCAAGTTAAGGCTGAAACGTGCCAACTGTGGTGAATGTGTGAGCAATTCAACAGTTGGAAATTCTAGTTTGAAGACCCAAATCATATCTCTTGTGGTTACTGCTTTTCTTTTGTTGTTACATTTTTATTGTCTTCTAATTTTGTACAATTTTAAATACACAAACTTTTACTTATCTTTCTAAATATAATATATTTTTATTTTACATTCCCTTTATTCACATTAACATTTACCATCAACGGGCAATGGCAGTTGTGTAAAAAAACCGAAACACTCCAACTTTCTAATATCTAATACTTTTTTTTTAATTTGATTGCCGTTTTTATTATATAAATAACATAAAAGCATTCGGTCAATTTATATATCAATCTGAGAATCTCTGTGAAATGTTATACATCTTCAGCATTTTGATAGCTTGGAACCTGAAGCTCCGACTTATGTCTCAATGCTTGGATGCTTACCAAAGCCTACACCGGTGACTGGACTGCATCTTGGCCTTCTTCTCGCAACCAAACTCCCTCGAGAACTCCTCAAAGTTGGCCAAGGTCTGCATCACCCTTAGCTCATCGGCTGCGTGCTCCAAATGTGCCTGCGATTGCGACCGCAGACTGGAGACCGGCGTTCGTCCGCAAAAGAATTGGGCGAAGCTTATGAAGAAAAGCTGCCGTTGGCTAAACTGGGGTACCAACGGATCCCGTGGCTCCCTCTGATCCGCCCGCACGCCAAAGAACGTCTCATAGGCCAGCCGCAGGGCCGCAAAGTCAGCCAGTTTCTCGTCAAGCCACTTGGAGCCAGTTGCCATCTGCTGCTGCATACAGTTGAGTCCCTGGCGGAATTGCTTGCTGGCCCCGATCTCCTCCACGGGACCCATGATGTTGCCAAGGTCATCGTAGTCTATTCCCGACATGTCGAAGCCATGAGCCAGCTCGTGGGCCAAAGCAAACCCCAACACGGCGTGTTGCTGCAGTGAGCTGATGTTTCGGTGCCACACGGGCAGTTGGAGCAGTCCGTGTGGCACCAGCACCAGGTTGCGTGGCCTCACATACAGCGGCGAGGAGTTGCTGGCGTCCCAGCTCTCTGCCAAGTAGCTAACGCTGCCTCGCGTTGAATTTGTTGAGTTCGTGGAGTTCAGCGAAAGCAGTTCGTAATTAGACACCACTCGTTGGCGGAGCAACTCCAGCTGGTTCCCATAAAAGTTGTGATCACTCAACTCGAGTTGCGAATAGTGCTGCTCGACTTGCTCCTGTTCTTCCAACTGGACAAATCCCAGTTGCAAACGCATTGCGCGTATCTTTTGCTGCAGAATATGCACCAGGGGAGGCGAAAGTCGAAGTCGATTCTCGGACAGAGTTTGGCCAAATCGCCGCTTCAATCGCCGGAACAAAGCACGAATCTCTGGCTCAGAATCTGGATCGAAGAAACGTTGGCTTATCAGCCAGCTACTAGCCAGGGGCATTGCCCTTCGCAGACTGGAGACACACTCTCCCCGCGAGATCTCCGCTGGGCCCTGGGTCTTGAGGAAGGCCAGCCACTTGAGCATTATATAGCTGCAGACAGTGTCCGGCGTTTGAGCCTCAACGAGTTCGCTCAGTGCCCTCAGGTAGGGTATGTTCTCGATGATCAATGTAGAGCGTAGATCCAGTTCGACGTCATCGCGCACTTGCCGCATAAAGGACAGCCAACGGAGTTGCGGAAGATAGGTGGCCAGGTAGCCCAGTTGCATTTCTCGCGGTCCCTCGTCATCATCCAAGTCCTGCAGGCGATGCAACTTGTGCTCAAAGTCATCCACAAGGCGAGCCAGAGCATTTGCCGCTCGCTTTGTCTGGCCAATGTCCAGCAGAAGCTCGATTATGGCACCCTCCCCCATGGGCAACGTCTCCTGGCGACTCGGTTTATTCACGTAAAGGCTGTAGGAGCGTGAGTCGTCCCAGCGCGGCAGAATATCCATCCGCAGCAGTGCCCCATTCAGGCCGTGCAGTCGCAGTCTTCCCATGGCCGTTATCCAGTCAAAGTTGTCGGGTCGCCAGCCTCGACCCACCGACGGCCAGTGGGTGAGGTTGGAGGGCTGCAGCAGCACCAGATACTTCTTCAGGTTGTAGGGCTTCAGCCTTTTGCAGGAGCGGTAATAAAGGCGCATCTGCTCCAGCAGTATAGATTCTCCTTCATTGGAACTGCCGTTGCTGCGTCGCAGCAGAAGTTCCAAACGTCGATTCAAGGAGCTGTCAATCCCCTCCAAAATGTCCGCCGGCAGCAACTGCTCCTGGTACCTCTCCCGCTCGCGATCCCTGTCCCGTTCCCTTTCACGCGGAAAGTTCTGCTCTTCTTGCTGGATCTGCCAATTGCCACAGGCATATTGATAGAAGTTCTCACAGGGACGAGCCTTGGTATCCATGTAGCTCTGCAGCTGGGTGGCCAGCAGCTGCTGGATACTCTCGGGGGGACGTATCTGGCGGCAGGCGGTGGGTGTGGTGCGCCAGGCCAGCGAAAAGAGAAGCCAAGCCGCCAAGCTGAGCCTCAGCATGATGGTTCCTACTGTGACAAATTACAACTGGCCAGACACTAAGTCGCCTGGATCGCGGAGACTACCGACTAGAGCAATCCCCCGTTGCCTGTCAGTCTTCATCGTGGAGAATCTGTAGAGAGCACACTAGTTCAAGCAACCAGATTTAATATTAAACGATTTAGGAAACTGTGTTTGATATTAGAACTAGAACAGAGAGGATATATTAATATTATATTAACTCCAGAGATTTAAAATGATTGTAAAGTTAAATTGTAAAATTTACTTGGGACAAGTTCTTTTAAAATGTATAATATTTTAAATATTTAATATTTCGTGTTCGCTGCAAATGTTCAGATTCTATTAAATATACATTTACCAGCTATAGAAGATCTAATAAAAAAATTAATAAAAATTGTCTACTTAAAAAATAACTTAATAATTCTCTAATTAAAAAGTAATAATAATTGCGCCTTTCTTCTATAGATTTTTTAGTTTATAGTGGAACAAAATAGCCCAAACAAATTTATTCTGAATTTATTTTAAAAAAAATTCACCCTTTTTGCTTCATGGATTTGTATTTCTTAATAAAAATATTTTTGTAATAATCCCCATATTATAAAGAATGAAATTTTTATTAATATTTTATTTCCTATAATCAAAACATATAATTAAAAACCTAATCTAAAATTCAGGCCCATTAAATAGCATTCAGAGCCACTGTGCTCGGTCTGCCAGGTCGCATTCTGATTAGCCTTAAGTGGGTGCTTATCAGTTTCACCTTGGCCTTGATTCCCGATTGCCACTCATTGGGACTGACCCACAATGGTAGTCAGATCATGGACGCGCGACGCAATAGCTGTCATTGACCTTGCCTCACCACACCACCGATCGTGCTGCTGCTAATACCGATGTTTTTGTGATTTTCTCTACTTGCAGAACCGAAACAATTCCGGGCCATCCCTCGTACAAGGCAACCATGCGACTGACGATTATCAATGTGGAGAGCAGCGACTATGGGAACTACAAGTGCGTCGCCAAAAATCCTCGGGGCGACACGGACGGCAACATAAAGCTCTACAGTGAGTTTAGCAGTCATACCAGTTATTTATACCCTTTAATATTGGTGCCAGAGCCACAGGCACAGCCACAGCCACAGCCACAGCGATTCCAAGCACCGCCCGAAATGCGGTATAAATTACAGGAGGCGGGCTTTGGGGCTTTGGGGGTAGTGTGTGTGTTTAGAGATGGCTGGAAATCCAAAACTGCAACATTTTGTGGCTTTAATTATGGCGTTTGTCGGTGCAGTTGATTGGTTGTGCCCTGGCCAGAGATAACCAACCATTCATTGTTTGTACGGTACTTTAAGGGCTTTGGCTTTAATTTTCTCACTACAACAGTAGTTATATGTAGGGGTTTCCCTTATCTATTGATTACCTCGTTTATGGCTGAAACAAGGTGGCAATTAAAGCCGTTGCTGGACCAATAAAGTGTCAATAATCTGTCAATTTGCTAAATCACTCCCCAGTCAATGGCTGTTCAGCCCCGATTTCGTGCACAAAAGTTCATAAAACAATATAAAATATCCGCTCGTTGGCGTTGGCGCCAAATAAATGGCCATGGCCACCAAGAATGGCCAATGTGAAAAGGCGACAAGTTAATTTATATGTACACGCTTTTTATTTGGCTGCCGGTGCAGCACAACAATGGCCAGGAGAGAGCTCCCTTACGGAAGTGGGTGTCGCTCTACCAATTAAAGGTAACAATGGCCCCTGATAATAGTGGGGGAACAGCGCCAACAATGCGAACAATGAACCTGTGACAATTTTATTGAGTGGTCAGGGGAAGATACGAAAGTACGGAAGCTGGGAAAGCTGGCTGGTTTCGGGATTTCCAGCCAAGGCAAGGCCAAGTGCCAGGCCCCATAAATTTCCTCAACAAATTGTCGAATTTAATGCCAAGAGAGGCCAGGCCAGTCAGCCAGCCAGCGAGCCGAGAACAAGTCCAAGAAGAGCTCTGGGGAAGGGGCCAAGAAATTGAAATCGAAAGGAAAGGAAGGCCAAAAAAGAGAAGACAATTGGGTGGAAAAGCAGAAAATAGCAGTTAAGATATCGAACTGCCAGGGGGGCGGTGGGCAGTGGGTTTTCCTGTACATACATATATCGAAGCTGCGGCTTGTGGCTAGCCGGTAAATGGAGCCGCGATTGTTCGCTGCGAATGCATCCACTCTCTGATATACACATACTGATTCATATCAAAATCTATGCCCCACAGTGTCAAGTCCGCCAACCACACAACCGCCGCCCACAACCACAACGCTGCGGCGCACAACAACGACGACAACGGCAAACACGCTGGATGGCTACCACAACACCCCGCTGAACGGCATCGGCGGCGGCGACGGACCAACAAATTCGGTGATTGTGATTGACAAATGTGAGTAGTAACAAACGAACTGCTGCAGCCTCTGCTGGCAAAACTAATTGACCATGCCCCGGCACTTACAGCGGGCAACAAATATCAATCGAACCTGAATGACATTGGCAAGTCGGAGCAGAAGCTGACGGGCAATAGTCCCAAGGGTTACGATTGGTCCAAGGACAAGGGCAGCGGAAGCCAGCGCCTCCTCCTCCCAACTCCCTGCTGGCTGCTCACACTATTAGCGCTGATGGGAACGCTTTGGCGGGCTTAGAGGACTACGGAAATCGTATTAATAAAGTGCCATTAAAAAACAAATCGAAATTAAAAGGGAAAGTGAAGCAACGCACCCGAAAAACCCGAACCCGAAAATAGGAACTGCAACGGAGCAGAGCAGCGGATGATATAAGCCATAAAAACTATGTACTTAATTAAGCAAATGGTTGCGCTAACAAAGTCATGCTTTGGTTTACCCTTTGCTACACACACATAAATATTGGATTTTGTTTGGTGCAATGGCCCACTGCGTGCGGGCGTTATTCAAAAATGTGTTGGCCAAACAAAGGCAGTAAATTAATTAACTGAGCTGACACACCACCCTATTGCAAGGTATGAACAGGGTTTGCTCATTCCCTCTAATAGAGTTCACATGCAGGATTCCCATTTTATTTGAGTTCTCGGATAATATCAACATTCTGGCAAGGGTATGCCCAGTGCGTTACAACAATATGATTTTAGCACACACATTCTGGTTAGTTAGTCGAAACATAAATTAATTTAATTGCAAAAAACCCAAATAAATATACATTTCAAATGTTGCCAAATTGTTAAAATACAAAGCACAGAATAACACACACTCACCAATTGTAAATAAAAACGCATACGCATGAATGAAACCAAATACAATTGTAAATTATGTACTCGTTATAGGCGTCACAGCGATTGCCCACTTAAGCGAGGTTAGGGAGGAAGCAATTTATAATATAGGAAATCAGAAACAAAAAATATAATTCAAATATAACAGGCACGCGAGACGGTATTAATCAAAAGCCAATTAATAAAGAGATGAAAGCAAATTCAAAAATACTGTTGACAAAACACCTAAGTTAGTTGGCGAGTTTCGAGTGGGTTTTTTGAATTAAATATCAATTTATTTGAACCAAGTGGTAAGCCAGCGGCCAACATAAGTACGTTCTAAACTATACATATACAAAAAATATATATATATATTTAAATACATATATCATAGGCCTTAGTTTGTGTTTCTAAACGATAAGAGTGATAATGTACATTCAAAGAACTTTGTCCCCGAACGGAGCAAGCCAGCAAGCAGCCAGCGACACAAATAAAAAATATCTATTTGGATTGCTTCTTACACATCAATCTGTATTTTTATTCCTCAAATCCGGTTGCCGCGGAAAGGTAGGTGGATAATATGCACAGCACAGCATCCTGCACATATCAATAACAATTCCACTCGAATCACTGGGCTAACAAGTGACCAAGGAACGCATAAATGCAGGATTGCCCTTCTATCGAGTGCAACGATTTCCGATTTTTATTTGATCCTGTGTTGGCGCAGCACTCGAAGCACGTGAAATTGTTATTGAGACCCCCTGACTCCTGGAACTGCACAAATATCCTGGCTCCCGGCTGGTCAGGGAGTGCCTGGAGTGCAGGAGACATTCGTATTTTCTTGGAAAGCAAACATTTATTTTTTCTAAGCCCCGTGATGTTCTTGGCCTCCTACGTGCCATGTGCTCAGCGAAAACAAGGCCCAGACATGCCGGAGGGTTGCTAGATGGCATCAGGATTCAAGTGGCATTCTCCATTCTCTATTCCTGGGAACAGAGACTTGGTCTTGGCTCAGCCTAAATCTATGAAACTGCAAATATCAACCACTCCCAAAAGTATGCTTCCATTAAAGAACAAATCATTGAATTTAGTTTTAATTTTTTATTTTTATTTTCTTAAGTTTGTGTAACATTAAATGTTGGTGTCTAGAAACTTATGGATTAAAGATACTTATTCTAGGAAATATTAACTCCTTCTACTTAGCTCAAACCTCCACAGCCCGACGATCCAGCAAAGTGTCCAGTATCTTGTCCATGTGCTCGCTGCAGTTGGCCAGGCAAATGTCCGCATATTCGCTGAGGAAGTACATGAAGCTCTCGAGCTGCTCCATCGAGCAGCCGCGGAAGCCATCGTCGCGTCCAATATTGTCGATGGCCCGGATGATGGAGCGCAGCTTGTGGACATACTCCGGCGTATTGCGGCAGTGCTCCAGGGAGCCATCCGCCAGATTGGCAGGCTTGTCATAGCTGCGAATGCGTTGCTCTACGCTTCGGAGCTTGCTCTGCTGCTGCTTCAGAGTCTGCATCATCTGCGGCACGGACATGACGGGAGCAGTGGGTGCAGCGGCACCTGAAGCTGACTTGGCAAACAGTTCGTCCAAAGGTACAGCCTCGTAGTCGAGTGAGAACATGTCAGGTGAGAAGGATAACCTTCCGCTGTTGTTGCTGAAGCTATCCGATTCGAACTCCGTCTGATCCAGGTCGCTGGTCTTTATGGTCTGATTGGCATTGCCGCTGTTGTTGGGCCAAGAGTACTTGCTGCGTCCCTCTAGGCCATTGCTGGCGCCAGTCTGCAAACCCACCAACATGCTGTAGCTGCTCTCGATCGAATACTTCTGGGTGGTGGGCCAGAACTCAGGAACGCTGCTGAACTCGATGTGATCCACTCCAAAGCGCAATTCCGATTTCTCAGAGTCGAGGAACGCAAACAGCTTCTCCACCTTTTCGCCGATCATCAGTTTGCCACTGAAGGGCACAGCCAGGTCTCCGCTGGCAAACCAGTAATGGGAGCAGCCCTGAACGCTGGGCGGACGGTCAGGCAAAGTCTGTCGGGCTGTGCACGAGCTTCCTCCGCCACGGGTAAACTTATGACCATCAATGCCAAAGGCCAGATCCCTTGTCTCCCAGCTCTTCTGCGTGAATATCTCGTAGAGCAGGCGTAGACGCTCGGGGCTATTGTAGAATATTTCCAGGGAAACGGTGAAGTCGCCAGATGAGATCCAGAACATCGATTGTGTCTTCGTAGCCGGCATCTCATCTTGGGAAGAGTTAATATCCACAGTTGGGGCATTGGCGAAGAACTCCCGCTCACTGCAGGGCGTCGAGGGGGTTGTGGAAATGCCATCTAGATCGAGTGGTTGATCCTCACGAATCACCTGCATGGCCAAAGAGCTGCGTCGCGGCCTCTCCTGGTTGGGAATGGGGCTGAACAGTTGCTGTTGAGCTGGACTGAAGCCGGTGCGTCCCTTGACAGGCGTCGAGAACCCAGAGGGCTTTGAGCCGCTGTTGCCAAAGGAGGATCGTCGCATTGGGCTGCTGTCCATTGGATCATTTGAGCAAGTCTCGAAGCCCTGGTCAATAAAGCTATCCCGCAGGGGCTGGGCCAGAGACTGCCTTGGCGTATGGGCAGGTGACTGATCGCTGTCTGCATTTGGCGAAGGAGAGGACATCACAGTCAAAGTGTAGGCCGACTTGATCTTCCGAGGTGAGTTCACATGGCGCATCAGAGATTTGTCGAGTTCTATGTAGCTTTGTTCGGGCAGAACAGAGGCTGCTTCCATCTTCTTTTTGCTGGGGTGGGCCGAGGCAGGTGACTTGTAGTCCGAGTCAGAGTCTGTGGAAGTGATGGCATTGGCTGTGGCCTCCACAATAGAGTTCTCCTTCTTCCAGGTCAGAGTGCGGCGCATCTTCTTCTTGCGAGGAGGACGCTGGGGCTTGGCAAAATCGAAGTGAGTCTGCTCTTGGCTTTCCTTTGGAGTTTCCGGCTGAGATTCATCGGTGGTTATCTGGAGAGAGCAAAAAATAAATGATTAATTCGTGTTTAGTTATTCCATTAAACTTTAAACTTACCTTTGGCAGTGTTGACAACCCGGATTCGCTTTCTTCAGCTTCGGATTGCTTGCAGCTTGAGGCACTGGACTGGGTTTGACTCAAACTGGGACGAGGAGCAGGCACTGGCGGAGCCTGACGCTTCACTCGGCGTGGAGTGCACTTGACTGTTTGAGCCTGGGCTGTGTCTACCTCCTTTTCCTCGACGTGTTCATCTTCCTTGGCCTTGTGTTCGAGTTCCAATTTGGCTATGGCCTCCTCTAGTAGCTGCTCAACGGCAGTCTTTTGGGTGCTATCTCCCATGGAAGCTGCGCTTGTCTCCGGCAGCGGCTGCTCCAAGATGTCATCTTCCTCGGCAGCTATCTCAATGGGCTGCTGGCTATTCGACACACTAGTGATATCGAACTGCACGCCGTTCTCCGTGCTGAGCCAGCTGTAGAAGAGGGTTTCCAGTTGCTCGTTTTGAAAAAACATTTGGCTTTCGCTTCCGCTGCGCTCTTGACGTGTCCGGCGGATCTTTTTCGGTGGGGCATAGGCCTCTGTGGGCAGAGACCTGCGAATAGCATCCAGATTCCTTTTTTGGGATGTTTCCCGGGCCTGGCTGTCGTTTTGAGGTTCCAGGCAACGACGAGTGAGAGTACGCGGCATCCTGGCTTCAGGACTGGGCTTGAGGATCACCGTCAAAGTACTCACATGCAGCTGGGAGATTGGGGTCTCCGGCTTGCTCTCAGCTGGCTTGGATGGTGAAAGTCCTGCGGGTCGTGGTGGTGATCCCTGTTCCAAAACGCACTTGGCTTCGAGTTCCTGAGCCAGATGCTTGACGCTGGCCTGCTGCTCTGCTACTACCTCGCCACGAGCCATTTGCTTCTTCACCTTCTCCTTGAGGCCTGCGGCATGGGCGTTGAACTTGGGATGCTTGGCTGCCATATCACCGACAAACTTGTTGAACAACAAGGCCTTGTCCTTCACACTCAACTCGCGGAATACCTCCTCGGCCACCAGGCAGGGGCCAGAAGTCGAGGTCTCTGCTTTGAGCTGAGATTGCGGCTGGGGCTTGGCCTCCGGTGAGAGCTCGTTCTGAAGCTGAACATACTGCGGCTCTTCGGCACGGCGCATCACCTGGCTGATCTTCGAGTTAAAAAGCTGAGCCATTTCCTTCACCTTCATGGGCAGCGTTGCGGGGGTCTTTCCTGTTGCCCTGGAGGCGCCACGTGGGGTATGCATCTCCGGCTGCTGCTCGTACTTCTGCTTCAGTTCGCTGATCTTCTGCTTGCCACTCATCTTCGGTTTGGGTGGAGTGACGGGATCCGATTGGATGCCAAGCTTGGCAATGGCGCTGGCCACTTTTCCCGAACAGGCGGCCATCTTGGAGGCCTCCGCGCTCTTGGTGGGTGTGACTGGCACCTCCTCGTCGAAATACTTCATTAGATTCTCAATGCTGGACAGGTCCAAGTCCGTGACCTGAACACGACCAGGAGTCACATACGAATTCTGGTGCTCGAGGGCCGTAAGGAAGCGGTCATCATCCAGCGAAGAGATCTCGAAGAGCTCCTCCCGGGTCATGGTGGCCCGGAGCAGTCCGCAGGCATTGCCAGCGTCTCCATGTTGGCTGGAGCGACGACGCTCCTCGATCTCCGCATTCAGCTGCAGCAGCTCACTGAGATCCTCGCTGTTCATGGCCGCAGTGTCCACAATCATCTCGCTGTGCTTGTTGTTGGGTGTAGAATTGCTCAAAACCATATTGATTTTCGCTGTTCGATTTTTTGATGTTCACGTTAGACGTATCAGTTTGTAACTGTGCCCTTTCGCTGTCGGACTGCAGTTTATATAGTCATCACAGGTAAAAAGTTAGCAAAGCAAAATAATTCTAGAAAGCACAGGTAGCAGGTAGAGGAATGCCTTTTCCCGAAATCCGAATACTCGCGGATTAAATGGCGGGTTGTCCCGCTACCTTCGATACGCGTTGATCCGCTGATCACCGATCAGGTAAGCCCCACTGGCGCAGCTGTCAAGCTAATGGATTTCCCGCGGTAACAGTAATTTAATTGCCTTTGCTTACCTTCCAGGAAAGTCCAAGCCTAGTTGACCTGATCTGTTGCAGAAATTGCAAATACTTTATGGTTTTCAAATGCAATGCAGGGCAACTGCAGAAGTCCCTCCACCTCTGAAGAGAAAAGGATAATAAAGTTGTACGTGCAGCTGTCAAGAAGGCTATTAAATGCGAATTCCAATAAACACCTCGTGTGCGGCATTTGGGAATCTCTAAAACCCCAGCATCATTGCTAAAATCTAGCTCGAAAATGGGAATACTAACAAGACCCAAGCGAGTTGCAGTCACAATAAAAATCACACACTGAAATTTCTGCATCTTTTGGTGAGGCGAAAGCAGGGCTCAGGGGACAAACTCTGATTTTGATACGATTCAAGCCAAACCTGAAGGAGGATGTCGCCCGTTATGCGAGCTGAACTTTGTTTGTCATTTACCACCTTATGCAAATCACTTCGAAAGCAGTAAATTCGAATGGGAGAGCGAGCTCAGGTGCCAAAGAGGTCTGATGAAAGGAAATGTCTCGTTATTGTATCATCTGTGACATAGTCATAGCCCTTAAATAGACTGTTTCAATTTGCTAATAGCCACGTGGCATATTTTCATGCATGGCACTGACTTTGTCTAGACAACAAATTCGCTCAATGGGCGAGAAAGTAAAAGGTTTCCCACAATTTTCCCTCAGCCAACACTCTTTCGTATTTATTTGTTTGGCCTGTGCTTTCAATAACTTTAATATCGTCGTTTGAGCAGAGCGCAGAGACGTCGGAAATTGAATTGAATTACTTCGAGTGCGAGTAACTTGAGAGTGGACTGAAAAACTAAAGAGCGATGTGCCAGAGTTTTTTCCTCTGTGTGTCTGGCTTTTAAAAGTAAGAGCAATCCGTGGACTGCGGATACTGTGGAGACTGTGGAGTGGAAACGAACCGCAGATATACTTTTAATGCCAACGAAATCAGAATAAAATGAGGAAACGTAACAGCGATTAAGTGGAGGGCAACGAAAATGGGATACCTGGTAAACTATTCATGAGATTAAAGCCATCTTCTGCCGAATTATCCCTATTTATTTGGGGACATAATTAAATAGAATTTACCAAGGGTTATTTGGGAAATTCTAGTACTTTTCAGCCTAGTTTAAATTCCAAAGACAGCCGGTTTGGTACATTAACTTTGCTCCGGGATGGTAAATTCCTCATCCGCTTGACCGTGATCAACGTGACGCAAAGAATTCGCTCTGATAGCATCGATAAGACTCCAGGACCAAAATCGAGCGACCCACGAAGCGTGCTTGAAATATGAATTGGGTGCTCAAACGAGGCGCCACCATGGCCATCCATATCCTTCTCTGGCGGGGATGCAGTGAAGCAGGCTGTGCCTCCACTTTCAGCATCCAGCAACCAACTACCAACAGCTACCAGAGGCTGTGGGCTCCAAGCTGCGGAAGTGTTGTGTTGCCATTGACCCGTTAACGACTCGCATTCTTCTCGAATCTCTTTGGACTCCGGCCGCACACCGGCGGGATGCGCAGATTAATTTTCGTTTGCCCGTTTGCCGTTTGCCGCTCTTTTAATATATTAATAAATTAAATTGCATATTTCGCTTTATAACGGCATACCGCTTTGGCCAAACTGACGCGGCCTTTTGTCTATATGGCATTTAATGAGTTATGTGCCGAAAAAGTGAAATTTTTAATATAAATAATTATCGCGCTTGCTTTTCTCTTTGATACACGCGGCGCCCAGGTCGTGTTCTTTGGCGTTGCCACGCATAAACACATTTAAAGCATTTTCAATAAATTTGCATAAATTCACGCGACGTCTCCCTGATTTATATACCATAGCAAGGTATTTTCGCCGGTTAAAGCAACGTGTGTATTAAATCGATTAATTAATTAATATTGCGGCATTTTTACTGTGCTGCTAATGGATAATTAAAAGAGTGTCTCCTTCTTTATGCCAAATTGCAAATTAATTAAAACGCATTCATTTAATATTAAACGAGGGATTGAACTTTGCTGATTAGGTTGCCGCTGATGTGTATAATCATAAAAAAAAGATTTGCAATAAATATGGAATTTGGAATATTCTGTGTTTATTCTAGAGAAGCTAAATGAGATTTCACATATACATGAAATATAACCAGAGAAATATAGGGGAAGAAAAATAAGAAATATAATTCGACTCTGGAGAGGCACACAAAGAAGCAGAGATCGTATTCAATTCAAAAATCCACAGCACCTTTGACAAGCCCCCATCCGGAGACCGGGAGACCGCAAAAGCATGGTTAGAGCATTATCGGAACACGAATATTAACGGGAGCATATATAGTATATTATATTATAGATGGGACACTGGGGCAGAACATGTCTCGTGCTTGAGGTTAATCGCAATCATGAATTGCACTTTCAATTGCGTCATCCATTAATTTGAAGCTCTTATCAGGCGCCTTGCGAACGGCGATCTTAACTAAAACTAACTAAAATTCGAATTGTTACAAGTAATAATAGTATTGAGTTGAGTGTCATCCACCATACACTGGCAGATAATTTAGAAGGATTTATTTTATACTGGTTTTAAAGATCTATTTGATTTGGGAATAAATTTGTTGCATTTATTTAAAAATATATTGAAATTAAATTATTAAAGGAGTATTAAATTTTAAAGGAGTATTCATAAAACATTTTAGAAGGAATGTTGAACACATATTTTAAGAATTAACATATTACTGTGAAATATATCTATGTTGAATGCTTATTTATCGTACAATAAAAGTTTATTTATAAAACTAAATTAAAGAAAAATAAAAAAACTCAACCACTAATTAATCCAAGACCATTAAAATCCTCAATTGATTGCCATTTTCCCACTTCCCCCTGATTTCTTCAAGTGTGCTTATCTAACCTCGTCACAGCAAACGAAAAGACGTATTTAAAACGCTGATAAGCTAACCAAGCGAAAAAAGAGCCGAGCTGCAAGAAGCTCGCTCCTGTGTGGGTAAGTATTTCGTATAGTCAAGCAGGGAGAGTGAAAATGCGAATACGGAATCTACATAAAATCGAAACCGCGTGAAACGAGTTTTTAGTTGTATTTAAGCAAGCGGCAATCGCGCAACATTCGCTCGAAATATACCCAAGAATCGTTCTCCGTCGCCTTGAATTGATTAAAAAAAAAAAGAAAAGAAATAGAAGCGTTTCCTTCTCGTCGGACATGCGGCAAAGAAAGCATCAAATCAAAATCAAAGAACGCCAACGCGCCATAGGCAGTTTATGAAACTAAAATAAAAGAAGCTTCCAGCTTCCTAGAAGTGTGAAAAATAACCCAAAAGTATCAAGATAATAAATTCTAGAAAAATGGCCACCAGACTGTGGACACTCCTTCTATTCCTGGCCAGTGTTGACTATGCTTGCAGTGCTCCGTACTCAATAAATCTAAGCCGCACTTGTTCCTACCACAACAACTGCAATTCGACGGTCAACCAGCAGCACATCGAGCGGCTGATGAGCTACGTGGACGGCGAGAAGCAGCCCTGCGATGACTTCTATGCCTATGCCTGCGGAAAGTGGCGGGAAAAGCATGGCAGCGATGCCACGGCCACAACCATGAGCGAGGCCCAGATCAACGACAACTACGAGGAGCTCTTCTCTGAGCTGCGGCACAATTCCAGCTACTTTGAGTTTCCCATGTACAGGAAGCTGGCCACTCACTTTCAGGATTGCCTCGCTCTGGGCAAGCCTAACCTGGGGCGCTATCTAGAGCTGCTGGATGAGAATCTGCAGGCTTCCCTGAAGACCACACACTGGTCGGAGCTGCTGGCTATGCTGGGCCGCTACGGCTACCATGGGCATTTTGTGCTGCTGGAGGTGCGATGGCACAATGCCAGCCATCACATGCTCTTCCTGCTGCCGCACAACCACCACCTGAGCCTGAATCTCACCCCCGACATATACGATGCCCTGAGTCGCCACGACCTATCGGATGGACCTTGGCCCCCCTACGAACAGCTCCGAGAACAGTTCAAACTCTTGGAGCAAAACCTAACCAACCTGGAGAGGTCCAAAATACCCGATGACAGCTTCACAAACCGCAGCCTTAAGGAGATTCAGGCAGAAGTGCCGGGAGTGGATTGGCAGGAGATCTTAAGACAGCAGCTCAACAGGTCAGTGGGAGGCAATCAGGCCTTTCAAGTGGACGACCTGGCGGCCATCAAGCGCCTGGTGGAGTATCTCAACCAAGCCGACAATCTGCTGCTCAACCGCTACAGCCTGGCTAGGTTTCTCAGCCATCTCGTGAGTCTGCCGCACAATCCGCTGGCCGACTGGAGACCGGATAGCAAGTTGCTGTCCCTCCGGTGCATCCGCCACATGCGTCGCTCCCTCTACCTGCCGATGAACTACGTTTACGAGCACAGATTCTACGCCCACCGCCGGAAAGCCGATGAGCTCGTCATTCACCGAGTTTTCGAGCAGCTGCGAGGGCAGCTGGAGCAGAACTTGGACAACAATCCCTTCAACCTCAGCCGGGAGCTGGTTTCGTCGTTGAAGGACAAAGTGCACTTCATGCGCATCAACGTGGGCAACTTGCCGCCGAATGTAAGCAACCAGTTTTATTGGGAAGTCGATCGCCGGTGGATTGTGGGCCAAGACTTTTACGAGAATCATCTGAACAGCCTGCTCTATTACTACTCGGTCGTCTCCGATTTGGAGGGCACCACGAATCAGACAGAGCGTGAGATTTGGTACAGCTTCAACATGCATCAGCCCGAGTTTCCGGACAACATAGACGCCACTCCGTACTTCTACTGCCTGGGCGACATCATCTTTGTGCCGTACTCCTACGTACGGCTGCCCTTCTTCCACGCCGACTTCTGGCCAGCGCTGCTCTATGGGGACCTGGCCAACACCCTGGGCCACGAGATGATGCACGCCCTCGACACGGATCTGGTTGACTACGATGCCTGGGGTCACATGAGCAACTTTAGCGACCAGCTTGGCCTGGTGCCGAGCTACACGGATGCCGTGAGATGCCTCAATGACAGCGCCGTGATGCTGAACGAGCGCACCTCGGATGTCAGTGGATCCCGGCTGGCACTGCATACCTACGGAGGCGACTGGATGGACAATCCGGATGATGGACGCCTCTACTTCCTGCAATTTGCTCACTTTTTCTGCGGCGACGAGGGCGACATTTACCATGACACGGGCAGGCAGCGCCTCAACTATGCCCTCAGCCAGGTGCCGAAGTTTGCCGAGGTTTTTGGCTGCCGGAGTGGAACGGCGATGTACTCGGCGGATCAGTGCCGCTTCTGGTAGCGAGCAGCGAGCAGCGAGCAGCGAGCCTTTTCTCTTAGTTGGTGTATAGCTTTAATTAGAAACCCCCAAGTATTGTGAATAAATTTCCATGTTTAGAAACTGAGAACGCTTGGCTTCTGCTTTGTTTGGTATGCGGCGAGCCGACTTCCTCCCAGTCAGTGCCGACAGGGCAGACAAGTTAATTTTCAATTACGTGCTCTACGTGAGCGACCGAAAAATCGGCGTGGACCACAAGAGGACCCGACCGAGACGACGTGCGAAACTGCAGGCAGCAGCAAAACCTTTCAGTCGTCCTGCATCGGCACACAAAAATTTGCCAGCATTCGTGGCATGGCAAGAGTCGAGCACAGATACATGTTTTCCCGGCGTGTTTTTATTTATTTGCTAATTAGTTAGCTTCCTGCCAACCCGCAGCTGTGATGTCAAAACAGAAGGAGAAACAGAAACCAAACACACAGGTCACACAGCATTCGAAACCAAGTCAAGTCGGGCGCCGTAAACTAGGCAACTTGTTGAAGGTCGTTGCGCGTATTACTCATACGCCGCATGGGCTGAGGGCTGAGTGGAGTGAAGCGTGCTGGGGGAGAGGCGCGTGGCAGGCGCCCGGGCTTTCACCTGGCAACCGCATTAATAGACCGTTAACTACCTGCCGGGAACACTGCACGTGAGCCGCGTGACAAGTAGGGGTCAAATCCAAGTCGTGGGCCATCTCTGATGAATGGCTGTCTGTCAGCCTGTCTTTGCCTCGCGACAGTCGTAGAATTAAAGCGATTCGCTGATGAAGAACAATTGTTGTATTCGAAGGCACACATAAAGCACGGGCTATGAATTAAACATAGATGGTGAATTTGTGTAGGTCAACACATGATAGGGAGAGCCAGCAACAAGCGGAGAAGCTTTTGTTGAATTATTTTGTATATTTGTAGTAAAGTTTATTTTTTGGTAATAGAAAGAATAGCATAATTCACACTTCAAGTTGTATAAAAATATCTAATCAAACAATGATATAAATTTAAACTTGCACTCCTCTTTCTCGAATAAATCTAAGTTTGTTTGGAGTTAAACTTAAAACTAGAAGCTATGGTCTTTATCCAATTATATTATTGACCAGTCCAAGGTCTGAATTAATGAGCTGTTTTCCCCTGTCTGGAGTGGCATAGTGCTGAGTCCAATGTTTTCTGATTTTACGGCAACCGGGAAGCGGGACGCGCGACGCATTTCAGAACATATATCACCCCTCCGTTGCTCCGCTCGCCTTATCAGCGCGGGCTTTCATTCATTCATGTAAGTCAAATCGACTGGGGAAATACATACATACATACATACATATTAGCCGATGGGCTTGCCTTATAATTAGGTTTAAAATAAACCGCTTCGCCGGCAGAAAGCGCGAGTTCGAGTGACGCAATCCAGCTGGGAAATTGCGCATAGTGTGAATCGGAAGCCGCTGTTTCAGTAGTCAGTTTCGATCCGCACTGTAACATTGCTCGTATTCCAGTTCTGGGGCTTTGCTGGGATTTAGGGGTCCGGTGTCACGTGCTCCGTGGTTGCTGGCCGGACTCCGTCGAGGGAAACACGTGTTGCTCGCTGGGGGGAGGGCCGGTTCCGCATTGATTGATTGCTCGCCGGGAATGGGACATTGACGGACTGACGGCGCGGCGGCTGATGAAATCACAGTTCGCTGGGTCGTCACTTAAAACCCGAGCATTGGGCTTGTAATTGGAATAAGCAAATTTCCCAGCGATATATATTAGTGCCAAGAGCGGGAAGAGACCGACTCAGCGATTAATTAGTTCAATTTCAATTGTGTTGTTGCGACAACAACTTCATGATAACCTGCACCACCCTAATTAACCCGCACACAGGAAGGGGAGCCGAGCCGCTCGCAGCCCATTCCCCACCCGCACGAGTTCGCAAAACAAATGCGCAAAATGCCAGATTTGGCGCCATCAACACAACATCCAGAAGCCAGAAATCTGTGGCGAGTCCTCGGGCTCCCGTGTCAGCGACAGAACCTGGTGGTGGCTGCTATTCGAGGCTCACCCAATGTCTGTCTGTCTGTCTGTTTGTCGTCCTGCCTGCCGCCCTGTCTAGTTAGTCCAAAAAGCCAAGCCGCGTGTGTGTTTATTATATAACAGTCTCCCGGTCTCCCGGTCCCCCAAACCTACCCCCACAACCGATGGCATGTCGCGGCCACAATGTTTCTAAATGTTTTTCGCCAGTTTTTCGGAGATTGGTTTGTCTATTATTTTTTTGTCTGCTTGTTTGAGTAACTACATATGTACACACATATGTACATACATATGTGCCATTTGTCCAGCCGATTTCTGTTTGCCGTTTGTTAGCATCATTGTTGTGCCTTTTTATAATAGCCAGAGAAATGTACACAGACAAATGTAAAAAACACGTGCTGAATTTCACACGAAGAGCGAACTTTTGGGAAACGAAGCAATAAATCATTTTATATACATTCAACTTTTTCAGTGTGCATACAATTATTAAAGCAAATAAAGCCTACAGATCCGAAATTGTGAAATTCTAATCTTTTTTAATTTTCGGGGAACTGTCTATACATTGCAGAAAAATTGTACTATGTAAATTTGTACTATTATTTTAATATTTTCATGAAAGCGAATATAAAATTAAAAGAAACATTACTTTTAATTATATTTTATACAAACCTTAAATTTTTAATAAATAAATATGGAATTCTGGGAGACGTATTGTTCATTTAAGCAATTTGTTTCTAAATCTGAAAATAAAAATACATTTAAAATACCATATTTTGAAAATGTTTCTCAATAAAATAAGAAGTTATTCTTATAAGCATTTTATAATGTAATTTAACTTAAAAAAGTTTTATTTTGCATTCTTTATTAAAGTTTTTTCCAGTGTATGTACTCCTAATTAAGCTCGAGCAGGCATACTTAATATAAGAACTTCTGCTAAACGTTTTGAGAAAAAGAATTAAGTCCAAGAAAAGTATAGAACTCGAATAGAAACATTTAAAAAAGAAAACATTGCTCAGTTTTGCTCATAAATTCGAAATAAAATAACAGGAAAGTCCTATAACCTGTATCAACCTACACCAAATTAAAGCTTATTCACTTGTAAAACTCAAATAATTTAAGAATTATTGTATTTTAGACTTGTTTGCGCTTCAGCAGTCAATTCAATCTAGCAACAAGGCAATATTCCAGTTTAAGGCTAATAGTATTTTGACCTACAAACCCCCTTTTGTGTCCGATAATACGTCACTCATAAATAGAGCGCTGTTCAAATCGAAACAAATAAATTTTCGGAACTGAAATAACTTTAAGCCATTGTCCTAAAGGGGGGAAAGTGGCAACTGGCAGCCGGCAAACAAATAAAACCAAACATGCCGACAAATATTGCAGCTCTCAAAAGTATGCAATCATTTATTGAAATTTTCAGCAGTCAAGCGGCGATTTGTGTTTGCCAATGAATCCTTGTGCACACACACACACACACACTCCACCCAAAACTCTACCCTCTACCGGGCACATATGAGAGTGGAGGACTGCAATTAACTAACACACAAACGTTGGTCCAAAACAAATTTCGAACGGAGGATGCACGCAGGACATTGACGAGTCATAAACGGGGCTTGTATGTTTTGGTCAGTTGATTAATATGCGTTCTGTAATCATGACTCAAAGTGTGGGATCCTCGGGACTGGGATTGGGACTGGGACTGGGCCTGGGCCTGGGCCTGGGACGCTGCCTGTGTGCATCGATTGCCGGGTATGAGCAAACACCAATGACACAAATCCCGAGATGCGTAACGAGAATTTCAATTTCGAAGTGTGCCTGCGACCGGCTCAAGTCTCAGCATTTTTAAATGAAGCCCGAAAGGCGGCAGTGACAACCGCTGCTGGCATCCGGCTCGTTTGCATATTAAGTCTGAGTCCCGATTTTAATTAGTTTTAACCCGCGCCAAAAATGAGCCAAGCTGACAGCCGTGACCAGAATCACGCAGGCTGAGGGAGCCTTCGCCTTCGCCTAGCCTACTTTAAGATTGATTTAAAGTTGGCGGCGGGACTATCTCGTAACAATAGGAATAAATATGAGTGGGAAAGAAAAACATGTTCCAATACTATTGTAGGATGCACATAAACTCACCCGGCCGAGGCATATCGGCGATGGCCGCTGCTCATGTTGGCAAACATATGAAATGGCAACGTCGTCAGCGTTGATTATTATCAAACAGACAGCGAAGAAAGACGAAAGACAGTTGTCGACAGCATCAACAACAAGATTCGTTAAGTTCCGGAGTCAAAGTCAAATAGAAAGAAGGTAAACGACCAGGAGAACACCCTATTTCAACGCTGTACCAAGTTCAAAGATGTTTTAGTTAGATTTCTCAGGTTGAAAAATGGGGAAAAAGATTTTGATGATTAATTAAAATATATTTTGCAAGAAAATATAAGAAATTTAAGGCAGTACCTTCTACATTCCTCACAATGTGGTTTCCAACTAGGTCTATCGTTCGGTAATGCCCCTCCGGAAGCAGTGCATAACCAGACACCCAACGGTCGCAGGGCACTTGGACTGGCTCGTAAAGTCAAACGATGTGAAGACTCTGCACAAACACACCATCTCGCCCATTCCCCGTCCACAGGCACATATGTGCGACCTGTCAGTTACACGGACAGAGAGCCGAACGAACGAACCCCTGCGGCCGCCCCGGCTATCTTGCACCGTTTTATCGGCAAAGCTCCCCTCACTGCGGCTTTTATTTGTCAAACAAAGTATTTTTATTGGCTTTTTTAGGGAGCTCTACCCCAAAAGTCAGCTGACGGCCCGGCCTGACAGAAGCTCGGGGGGATCATGGGGAATAGCCCGGAATGGCCAGGAGCAGTGGCAGTGGCAGCGGCAGTGGCAGGAAGCGGAGGCCAAAACGAAGGCTAAGACGAAGGCGGCGCGTGCTCCTTGTCTGCTAAATACTCGACACTTGGTATGTGATTGAAATAATGCCTGGCGATAATCCGTGCCTTATTAAATGGTCCCGGCAACACATTGGCAGTCACCACTGGATTTGGGTCTGGCAGGTGACTAAACTCGTATGCCTACATATTATATATGGGACTCGGTCCAAATTAAAATCTGTTGCTGCGACACTTTGACAGCCATTCGCCCTTCGATATATCACCGCTGCTTATCAATAACTCATCTTAAAATGAATTGCCTAAAGTGTCCATCTATAAAACTTTAATGAAAAGCACCTTTATGTTGCACAAACAAACAGTAAACGTTGACAAAGTGTTATTAAGAGCATTTAACTTGTGGCTTGAATATAAAATAAGATTAGAGGGCCAGGAATTAGCAAATACAAAGATAACAAGAATGAGGTCGAGAGCTCAAACGCCAGGAAGTCAAGGCTTCAATACCCTTACAGGAAAAACAAATATAATTATAAAGAGATGTATAAATAATTTTATAAAAAACAGCAAGCTCTTTACAAGACATACAATTATCATACCTAAGATAGGTAAGGTATGGAAAATTCTTATCCAATATCCTTACAAGCTTTAGCTGTGAACACACAAGAGAAGACGATGGCAAAAGTTTCAAGTTGACAGCTTTAAAACTCCGCCAGTGAGAGCCATAGACTCAGGTGGACTTCAGTGACTTTCCACAAAAAACTGCAGAACTCTGTGAAAGGGCATAAAAAGCCAAACCGAGGAGGGGAAAAAATTAAATGCAAACAACGAAATTGGGTGGCAGGCTGCTCAGATACGAAAATGCGTCAATAAAGGGCAAATTCGATTAACTCGCGAGGGGCGGGAGATTAGAACTCAATACGGCGGAATCCAATCAGTGCCCCCAAATGGGGAGGTGCGGTGCGGAGGGGAGTTGACATTGAAAATTAGGTAAATTACTGCATGGGGGCGGTTGCCACATCCACATTCCCCGTCACGCCCCGCCAATGTGCGCCCCTATCGTCATATATCTTGGCTGCATTTGTAACCAGTGCCTACACACCGCAAATTTCACTGCGGGAGGGTAACTTATGAGTTATGCGACCCCACACACAGAGCAAACATTAAAAATTCGATTATCTAACAGGCGGGCATGTTGCCTGATTTAATGACTGATTGGTGCATATAAAAAATAAAATGCTTTTTTGTTCCTTTTCTTTGATGGAAGCCAGCCACGGAGTGAGCTTCGTCACCTAGTAGTCACAGGTCGTGACGGTCCATCAGAAGGTCAAAATCTGAACCCCACCACTGGGTCCATTTGTGTGCGCTGAACAACCAAGCACACACACTTTCATATCCGAAGCGCTGTCGGCGATAAAGTTAATTTGCTGATTACAAAGTAACCTCTTTGCAATAATTTATGAGACAAGGTGTATGCCGCTGTTGGGCAGTCAGTGGTGGAGTATGTCAAGACCGAATTTTGGGTACCCTGTACTTAAAAGCTTAAAAACTATAAATATATTTAAAATTTACAAGACAATAAAATAACTCTGGATAGTGAGTCTGATGCAAAGATTAATAAAATGAACTGAGTATCTCAGAAAATAATTCAGTAAGTCAACTGTTATAAAAATGTTAAAATAAAGTAATAAATTAAATATTTTTCAGTATGTGAATCTTGAATTCAATTCTCTTTTACATCGTTAAAATATGAGTTAGATATTATAATACCCTAAAAGGTTATAATTGAAAAATTAAACAAAAAGTAAAGCATGCCAAAGACATGTCCTGCCCACGCAACTCTCCGCATTGTTGTCCTTGGCTGAGAGGCCTGGGCCAAGCGAAAGGACAACAGTGGCCACCTAAGTATATAGAAACGAGAAACGGGTTGTCGTAGAACTCTGTTTAGATTTTATAAGCTCATGGCAGCGCCCACATGAGCGTAAAACAAAAAAAAGGCAAGACCGCTTAATAAATATATTTTTATAAATAACTCAGCTTGTTAAAAGCACCTTTAAAAATGCCTATATATTTTTTTACATTTCTTTCCCATGAGTACTTAGGCTAAAAAAATAGTTTAATTAAAAATAAATCTTTAGAACACTCAAATGACATGCATACACAAGCATACATCATATCTGGTATATACCTTCCAAGTTTTTTATATATTGCCATAAAAAAAAATAATGCCATACAAAAAATGTAATTCTTTTCCAAATTTCTCTCTGATAAGTTTTGGTTTAGAAGCAACTTCACAAAAGGTTTTAATCTCCGTTAAAAGAGTTATCTCTTGTTTATTTGATACCTAGCTAAGTCTTAGCTAGAGTTTGGGCCTTCCAAGAAATTTATGCTTCAAGACATACCACTTAATATAAACCTGCAAATCAAGAAAGAGCCTTCTGTTTGCTTTAAAATGAATCCCAGCTGTGCTATTTCTTTGATACGTTTTCTTTTTACTCGATATCCCTCGAGTCCGGGTACCTTCACCTGAACCTGACCATAACCCTAGATTGTGAAAGCAGTTGCCTTTCCATTTTTTTTTTTTTTTGCTCCGTTCAAGATAAAAACTCGCCACACTCGCAACAATGGCAGCAACAACAACTGCCACTAAACTGTTCAAAAATTCAAGCGCAAATATTTGTTTCTTGGTCTGTTTGTTTGCTTGTTTGTAAAACTAATGAAATTTTTGCCATATTCGCCAGGCGGCTTCCAACCCAAAGCGAAAAAACATAAAACTTGACCGCAAAAAAAAAATGTAAAAAAAAAATTAAAAGAAGAACCCGAAAAAATTAACGCCACCTTGGAAGCCGGACATCAGGAAGGGCAAGGAGAAGCGAAAGAAATATTAGACAAAGATGGCAGCGGCGGCTATGGGCCAGGACTCGAAATCAGGAGGCAGAGTGAAAAATACAAAGCTAGCGGGCAAAGTCAGAGCGCGCCAGCCAGATTATTATGTCAAGTCACGTTTATGAGAGTAATTTCGACAAGACAAGCCCCCGCCTCTGCCTGGGCCAGGACCATCTGCACGGAGCTCCCGAGTCCGGAGTCCGGAGTCCGGAGACCGCGCCCCACATCCGGAGGACGCTTGTTAAACGGGGAACGCGACATTGCAGCAGTTAAGACACCGCTCGCGGCCAGTCAATAAACCGTTAAAACCTCGCTAGTAGCATAGCGGCAACGAAGATATACATTTTGGATGCCGCAGTGCAACTCTTCTTCAGCTTAAAGGAGGCCCGAAACCATATAGCTGAAATTTTGGAAATTAAGAACAAGTTTTTGGTGAAATTCTTACAAAAAGTAATCCCTGGCAAATGTTATACTGAAATTCTAACAAATTAAAAAGAAGAAACCTTATAAGAGGACTTTTGAACTATAAATAATATTAAGAAAACAAACAGTTGTTCTTTAAAGAAGCAAAGGCAATAATTATTGGTTTAGTTACAAATTATAATATTATTATCAATAGCTCATCGTCATTAAACACTTAAATATAGTACTTATTCCAAGAAATGATTATATTATATAAACGTTTAATTTATTTTATCTAAACTATTTATTACATGCCTGGGTACAGATTTGATAAGCAAAGCTTATTAATAAAATTAGATATCAATCGAAGTTATTAGAATTAGGCACACTGTCCAGTAAAACTTTGTTTTTATTAGGTGAAAATTACATTTATTTATTTATTTATCTGAAGTTAACTACGTAGGGTTAAGACCCCAGCAGCTTAGGCCTTTAGCTCAAAGTAATATATAAATGTAAAGTTTGGTAAGCTTTTGCATTCGTAATTAAATATATTTCCCGATGACTAGTGTTCACACTATATTCATAAAAGCCTCGTAATAATGGTAAGCTACCATCAGTTATCAAAGCGTAGCTATGCGATTAGTGTGGTTTTTCTCGGCTATTTTGTGCCTTGTTGATTTCACCAATTCAAATGATATTGGCCTGGTAATATAGGTGAACTATACACTTTCTTTACTACAATCTTTAAAAAACCCACAGATTTCAAACGTTCCTACCGCAAGCCAAGAAAACATAAACAGGTAAATATACATTCGTTGTAAACACAAGATAATACAAGGTTTCATAACAGACAAAAACTGGAACTTGATGCGATATACGAAGAAGCTCTCTCCAAAATCAACGAAAACCCCGGTCTAAGTACTTCCGATATCATCCAGCAGATTATCGAATTGAATGCAACAGGACTTGCCCAGACCTATCCTTCGCAGTGTCCCACTCAGACCACATCGCACGGCATTTACACAGTTCAAGTGTCGGGACTGGATCCTTTTCAGGTGTCATGCGATGCCAGAATTGCCGGTCCTGGCTGGACGGTGATTGCCCGTCGTACCAGCAATAAATTGAATTTCTTCCTCAATTGGGAGGTGTACAAGAATGGATTTGGTGATCTCACAAAGGACTTCTTCATTGGATTAGATAAACTGCACGCCATAACCAAGTCACAGCCCCACGACCTGTACATACACCTGGAAGACTTTGAAGGAGAGACGCGTTATGCCCATTACGATGAATTTTTCGTTGAAAGCGAAAACCAATTTTATGCAATGACAAAGTTGGGCAGATTTACTGGAGATGCCGGCGACTCCCTGATCCAGAACAAGAACCAAAACTTCTCCACTTACGACAGAGACAACGATGCGTGGGATAAGAACTGTGCCGCAGAGTACATGGGTCCTTGGTGGTACATCAATTGCACTCACAGGTAGTTGTTAAAAATCTAAATATTTTCAATTACACTTTAAAGAAATTGTTCCCTTTCAGTAATCTGTTCGGCCTGTACCTCCACGGAGACGAAGGCGAAATTATGAAATGGAAGGGCATGGTTTGGCACTCTTGGCGAAAGGAGACTTATTCGTATAAAGTGATGCAAATGATGGTTCGCCCCAAATGCTTGTGTTCAATGAGGAAGTAGAATGAATGAACTGTATTCGAAAATTGAATACAATTCGAACACGAAAGCGCCCCAAGGGGAAAGCAGGAGCGGCAGAAACATGGAAGGTTGGCTGCTATAAACTGAACTCCACACTTAGAAATTATAGAACGCACTCTATGTTGTATTTCCTAAAAATACTGATAATAAAAATTAGTCAGGCTTCAACTTTTAAAAAATAAATTAAAGTCTTTTGAAAACACAAGGATTAAAATAATAATAATTAAAATCTACGTTTGTCTGCTTTGTTGTTTGATATATCGTTTCGTTGAGCACATTCTCCCACCACTATGTTCCATGTTCTATGACTTCTATATTTTCAACTATTCAACTACGTTCCATGTTCTATGACTTCAATATTTTCATCTATTTTAATGTTTACCATTTCAAATATGTTCCTTCAGTAATGTAATCTTCTATGTTCTATTTTTATTTAAAATGGTATTTGGCGTTTTGTTCTGCTATCAATATTTTCTATATTCTGGCTCTATGTTCTAGGGCGTTCCGCGTTTTCCATTTAATATTCAGAAGTAATAAGAAAGGATTGACTTTCTATTTTATGTTATATGTTGTATCTTTTACATTGACTATATTTAGCTTCTAATGAAATATATAGTCACCATGTTCTATATTATATAAAGCTATGTTCTATGTATAAGACTTTCTATATTTTTCTTTATAAGAGGCAAGGAGCATGCGCAAAAATGAAACCATGCTTACACTCAGAGAATGGATTTTTAATAAAGTTTTCCATATATACACTAGGTATTATTTTATGTCAAGAACATTCTTCTTCTGATAAGAAAACTTTGTTTATACCTTTTCATAACTTTTATAACTTTCATAACTTACCTAGAAGGAATATCGCCTTAAAAAAAGGACAAATAATAAGACGACTATTTCGTTTGGAAAATTTTCTTATAAATATTTCTTATAAGAGTATACTCGTTTGTGAATTTTTGATCTAATAGCACCATATTTTCGTAGAATAAAAACTATTTGCTTTAATTGTTTAAACTTTAAAGAATAAAAAGAATTAATCGGTATGTATGTAGAATTTCGGAATTTAATATTTCTTTAGTGGGTTCAGCCACTTAAGCACGATATAGCTTTTCAAGCGCAGTTAAGCTTTTTTGTCGTAATTTACTAGTTGAAACTAGAGTCACCGAATTTACAACAGAGCTCGGGGTAAAATGTATAAATGTTAGTTGCCGGTTTTAAATCATTTCCATGTTTACATTTTTATACGAACGCAATTGTAAATACCATTTCGGGTGCCTGAGAATCTTTCAAATACCATTCAAACTGTAGAATGAACTTTCTATTAAAAGCCAACATCTACTTATATTTGGGTTTTTCACAAGTGAATTTCCATATGAGAATGCACAAAGAGACGGATAAATCCTGACTCAAAGATATGTATTATATTATATTATGTACTTATATCTAGTTCACCCCTTGCTCGTTTCCAAAAGAATTGTGGGACTTTAAAGAGTGCAAAGTATAAAAACTCTATAAGGCTGATAATTGAGCATCCCAAGCAAAGCTGACAAATTCCGCCAAAGGAAACTGTAAGAAGTATTTAAAATTTAATAATGTATTAACAGTTAAACTAAAATAAATCCACATTACATACCGATCAAGTCCACCCAGGTGTAGATCAAGTTCGTTTTGTAGACCAGCATGGAGGGTTTTTTGAAGTACACATTAAGCCACGTGTTCCTCACGCGACTCGAGTTCGCCTGCAACCAGGGCTGCTGGACGCTCTTGCGCATGTCAGTCACCAAGGTCAGGGACTTGCAGTTGTGCAGACACTCGCACAGCAGACCGGACTCTTCCCGGTGGACGTATGGGTGCTCCCCCACCTGCTCGAAGTTCTGCAAGAGATGGTTGTGGGAGGACAGGCACGGCAGGTCCTTCAGCCGGCAGGCGGGGTAATCGGAGGGCGGATAGAACAAATCCAAGGTGCAGTTGCAGTAGCGAAGCAAATATCGCTGCTGACACTCCGCCTGGCAGTTCTCCATCATGTACTTTTGACCCTCCAAAGTTTGAAAGTGCTCGCTGCCCTGCTCATAGTCCATCACACAGCGTCGCCTATGCGACGGCAGGCTCAAGGTGCTAGCGTCGAAATAATGGTACACCGCCGTGACGGCCACATTGGTCCGGTAGTAAGGCACAACTTCGAGATCAAAGCCAAACCATACGTCGGCCTCCACCACATTCAGCTGAGGAAGATGTTTGCTTAGAGCTTAGAAGTAAGGGTGGTGTTCTACCCACCAGAAATCCTTTCTGACCCCTATTTCCCGGAGCATGGCTGTCTTCATGAAGCTGTAGCCGGAGTAGCAGCCCTGTATTTATGCCAGTATCCGTGCCCTTTCGCTGTTCTAGCTCATTGAAGGCCAAACAAAATCCCAAGGGCAGCCGACGGGGTCTGAAGATCCTACAGCAGTCCCGAGATGCTGTTTGCCAATGGCAATCTGCTAAAATTTCGTCACATCTCCAGGACAGCTCCATAACAATTTGGGTGAAGTTCAAGTGGTTTAGATCATCCAGGTACTCACCCTGCAGGGAATCAAACACGTGGAACTGATGGAAACTCAAGCCGTCGTAGGCGGTAAGAATGCGCTCGAAGAGAGCCTCCTGAACCGTCGTAATGTTGTATCGCAGCTTGACCTCCGGTAACCGAGACCAGTTGAGTCGGTTCCTGTTGCAAATGATGACCACCGGAAAGGCAATGTGATGTATGGAGGCATGCGAGTGGGCCACGATGGTCTTGAACTGCTTGCTGTGATACCGCTCGCCCAGCAGATAGCTCACATAGATGAGTACCGAACAGGCACAGATCAGGGCGAGGGACCACAGGAACCTGGCAAGGGTTAATCAACTTCAGGAACGGAGGTTGAGAGCTTTTCTTACCTCATTCGTCGTCGCATTGTGGGCAAAAATAGCAAATATAACCCATGGATATGTGACCTGGTAATGTAACTCTCGAGTAAATCCATCCAGGCAGTCTTTTTAATCCTTTTCTGCTCCTTTGTGGGATACCTTTCCAACCAGGCATCAGCAGGCAGAAACCGCTTGACTTTGCGAACGGGTCGAAAGAACATAGTTTAGTTTGTTCTTTACAAGAAAGTCAAGGCTTTTATAGCAAACCAAGCATAGATCTTTCGGTTTTTAGGGTAAAATAAAGGTATAGTTAATGCTTAAAACATTTCATGAGTATCCAGTTGAGCTGTATCATAATATATGGTATTTTAAATTCAAAATAAATAATAGTTATATGTATTGATAGAAATATGTATTGTTATAAAGTTACAGAGAGCTTCTTTATGATATGACAAAAAATATAATATTATCCTTAACAAGTTAGAGTATTCCAACTTCTCTAAGTAATAAACTTTCTTAGTATCCTGCTTGAAGGTAATTCCTAATCAGTGTTTGCAAATCATTTGCGATAGATAGCATTCAATTGAACCTATTTCGGTGCCAATTAGTTTGACACATTTAACTGGCTATTGGGGGATGCAAATCGGGTCAAATCTCCAGAGGATATTGGGTCGATTGGCGTGACCTTTGGGCGGACTGCCGCATTAGCCTTATGGCTGCTTATGGGCGCCAAGCACGTCAGACTGGGGCAGTTCTGGGACATGACAAGGCGTTAATCGGCACCTAATTACCGACTGCATTCTGGCACGCATATTGGTGAGTTAGTATAAAAGTCCTGGGCTGTCCAGTGACCAGACTCAGTCCGGAACCGCTATGACGCTAGTTTACTTTTCATCGGCCAGCCAGGCGCAGGATTCACTTCCGCGCCGCTACGCTTATAAGCTGGCACAGTCCGCCTGGCAGCTGGCCCTACGGTTCGGTAGACGCACCACCATCCACGGCCTGGACAGGCTCCTCAGCGCCAAGGCCAGTCGCTGGGAGCGCTTCGTCTGGCTGTGCACCTTTATCAGCGCTTTTCTGGGAGCAGTGTACGTGTGCCTGATACTCTCGGCCCGCTACAACGATGGCCACTTCCAGACGGTGGTGGATAGCACTCGCTATCCGGTGTACCGCATACCCTTCCCGGTGATCACGATTTGTAATAGGAATCGCCTCAACTGGCAGCGTCTGGGCCAGGCCAAATCCAGGTTCATGGCGAACGTCAGCGACACTGCGCTGCTGTCGCTCTTCGAACGCATTTTAGGCAGCTACGATGACGCCTATTTCGGCCACTTTCAGTCCTTCGAAAGGCTCCGTGGGCAGCCGACGGAGCTGCTCAGCCACATCAACTTTAGCCAGGTTGTGGATTTTATGACATGGCGTTGTGATGAAATGCTAACGGACTGCATGTGGCGGCACTTTACTTACAATTGCTGTGATATCTTCTCCAAGAGAAGGAGCAAGAACGGGCTGTGCCTGGCCTTTAACACTGTGGAGACTGAAGAGGGAAGACGTATGCAGCTGCTGGATCCCATGTGGCCCTGGCGAACAGGATCAGCGGGTCCCATGAGCGGTTTATCTGTGCGGGTCCTGATCCAAGCTAGCAAGCACTGGCCAGGCAGGCACAACGAGAAGGGCATCGATGTCATGGTCACCGAACCGTTTGTGTGGCACAACAATCCTTACTACATTCCCGCCAATACAGAGACGGCGCTGGAGATAGAGCCCATCATCTACTTCTATGACAATGACACGAGAGGAGTTCGCTCTGACCAGCGTCAGTGTGTGTTTGATGTGAGTTTATTTAAGAAAGATCTCGGGTTCTTAAAGCTGTATAAATTATAGCAAAAATGGGAAGAATACCCAACTTCTTTCTCTTAGCTTTAAGCTTTAACCCAATCAAATGAATCCTTAATTTGCACATATTTTCATACTGACTGCCTTTGGTAGGATGAGCACAACAGCGAAGACTTCAAGTCCCTGCAAGGCTACGTTTACATGATTGAGAATTGCCAATCGGAGTGCCATCAGGAGTACTTAGTGCGCTACTGCAATTGCACAATGGACTTGCTTTTTCCACCGGGTAAGCACGTTTCTCACAACCGCAGCACAGCCTTTCCAACTCACCCAAACCCCTTAATCCTTCTGCAAAGGCCAATATCGGTCATGCCGTTCGCAGGACTTACTCTGCCTGGCGGAGCACAATGGTAAGTGGGAGGAAGTGGCTAAGCTAGGCCCCCGTCCTCTGACCCATAACCCCTTCCCCCTTCATCCGCAGAACTGCTCTCGTACTCTCACCAGCCAGGCGAGAAGGGCTTTGTCCGAAACAATTTCGAGGGGATGGTCTGCAAATGCTTTCGCAACTGCTACTCGCTTAACTACATCAATGATGTCCGTCCAGCATTTCTGCCGCCGGACGTTTATGGCAACTCCTCATATGTCGATTTGGACGTGCACTTCCGCTTCGAAACTATAATGGTCTATCGGACGAGTCTCGTCTTTGGCTGGGTTGACTTGATGGGTTAGTATCGTATCTTTAATAGATTAATTAATCCCATCAGTTTATCGGATAAACAATGAATCCTTACTCAACCAATTCTTTTCAAACATTAATTATTGATTGTTCTGTAACTAAAGGTTATTGTATAATTAAATCAAACAAATCATAAACAAAAACATACTTAATAAATTGATTAGATTTAATCTCCAAATAACCACCTCTTATTGATATTTCCACAGTTAGCTTTGGAGGCATCGCCGGACTTTTCCTTGGCTGCTCCCTAATTAGCGGCATGGAATTGGCCTACTTTCTGTGCATCGAAGTGCCCGCCTTCGGCATTGACGGACTGCGCCGTCGATGGCAAAATATGACCACAACCACGCCCACTCAAACGCTGAGCTTCCGTCAAAATACGCCCAGTCAGCTGATGGAGAACTACGTTATGCAGCAAAAGGCAGAGCAGGCACGCCGCCAGAAGGCCAACTTTCAAAATTGGCAACGCCTAACGTTCGCCCATAAGCATGTTATTAGCAAGTGAATAATGCGACCTAATAAAATATGTATTTGCACGGAATCATTGGCGGCAAAAGGTCCGACTAAGTGGCTGCCGGGTTGATAGTTGGCATACCCCAGCTGCCGGCGAGTCAACAAACAAATTGTGCTCATTTTTCAGGCTCGCAATTGTCAGCAACCCACTCGAAAAGACGCCTTTCTCAGACACCCCAGAAATTGAGTGTCTGCCGGCTGGCTGCTGCCTCCTCCCTTTGGGTTCTGGTTGCGGTTCCTGGCCGCACGTTGACAGCTTCATTGCCAGACATTGTTAATCAAAATTGAGGTTAAGTCGTGCCCCCGTTGCCGGTGGCCTCTGTGGGAAATACTTTACCAGAAGTTTATTGAGACATTTGCTTGGCCCATGGCCGAGACAGCCCCCCTGGAACCCAAAAGGCGGTTAGGCTGCAATTAAGCAGAGTTTGTGTAGGACATGACAGAGGTCCTACAAATGGCAGCTCGTGTGCGAGACTTAATTCATCTAAAAATCAACTCACAAAGTGAGAATAGTCAGCCAGCAATTATTCCTCTGTTGTGATTAATATTCAACAGTAATTTTAAATATAAATATTTTACTTTTTATTCAACCTCTTTTCTATCTAAGTTTATTTGCGTTTTAAATGGTTTCTATTATCTTATTTGTATCCATCAATAACCTAGTTACATTTATGTGTATAAACTTACCAATTCTTTCTTTTTATACCCTTGCAGAGGGTATTATAATTTTGGTCAAAAGTGTGCAACGCAGTGAAGGAGACATCTCCGACCCTATAAAGTATATATATTCTTGGTCAGGATCACCTCCTGAGTTGATATAAGCATGTCCGTCTGTCCGTCTGTCCGTCTGTCCGTCTGTCCGTCTGTCCGTCTGTCCGTCTGTCTGTTTCTACGCAAACTAGTCTCTCAGTTTTAAAGCTATCGACTTGAAACTTTGCACACACCCTTCTTTCCTTTGCACGCAGTATATAAGTCGGAACGGCCGGGATCGGCCGACTATATCCTATAGCTGCCATATAACTGATTGATCGGAAATGGTATAACTTCGGTGTTTTTAGAGTTAGAGAATTCAGATTTTGTACGAATGCTACTGTTGGCAACATAATACGACATACCAAATTTCATAAGGATCGGCCGACTATATCCTATAGCTGCCATATAACTGATTGATCGAAAAAGCTATAACTTCGCTGTTTCTCAACATATTTTCATCAAACTTTAGATTTGGCCTCTTAATATTATTCCAGAGTTTTGATTTAAATTTCATGAAAATCGGACTATTATATTCTGATGCTGAAAAATCATAACTCGGTTGTTTCATAACATATTTTCATCAAATTTGAGATTCGGGCATTTAAAGTTATTTTAGAATTTCGTTTTTAATAACATAGCTCAATTATAATCTGCAAGGGTATATAAAC